>JAOEHY010002641.1:0-35613 GCA_025447955.1 Psilopsiagon aurifrons | reverse complement strand
AACAGCCCCAACTTTCTCATCCTATCTTCATACAGGAGGTGCTCCAGTCCCCTGATCATCCTCGTGGCCCTCCTCTGAACTTGTTCCAACAGTTCCATGTCCTTCTTATGTTGAGGACATGAGAATTGCACACAATACTCCAAGTGAGGTCTCATGAGAGCAGAGGGGCAGAATCACCTCCTTTGACCTGCTGGTCATACTCCTTTTGATGTATCATTTCCTCATGAAATAATAAACACACATATATAGCAGTATCTTGTGATTCTGAGCCCTTCCTCTATCATGAAGACATATTGTGACACTGGGTGCAAAGAAAAACCACAGCATGAAATGTAATAGCAAGCATGTACAGTGGGAGCATAATTCCAGGACTCAGCTGCACAAAGAATAGCTCATACTACAGGCTGTAGAGTGGGAATACTACAGAGCTTTTGGCAAGACTGCCTTCTTCAAAACATTTCAGGGAACTCATGCTCTTTGATGATGACCTCCAGCTCATTAAGAATAAAGCTTTTAGTTTGACATGGATGACCCATACCACAGTCTTTCATAGAAATGGTACGGCAGATCTCACCTCTTACAAATGGAGAAAGCTACATAGTGATGGTTTTAAGACTACTGAATTGCTAGCATATTTTGAACTGTAATGATTGTTTTTAAGTCTCTGCAAAGACAGATTAAAATAAAGATATATGTGACATTAGGAAGCTGCTGAAGCTTTGTTTTGTTTCGGTTTTTGGGTTTTTGGTTTTTCATTGTTTTTCTTTTTTTAACTAATGCACATGCTTATACAAATTACGAACTGAAAAAAACAGGCACTGCACAATTACACATGAATGCCTACTGCTTCTGCATCTTGATATATCTCCTTTCCACCTTTCCTTAGGCACTGGAACTGCTTTCCTGGAACACAGTTTTAATAAAAGGGCACAGCAAGACATAGGAGTTTGTAATGACACGGGTTCTATTCTTGGTTCTACAACTGCTCTGCTTTGAGCCTCAGCAATTTCCCCCTCACTATGCACCTAACTTTCTTCCTATTTTTGTTCCCTTATACACAGATTGTGATCTGTCTGTCTATCATTATCTACGATCTCTTGACTGTCTCTCATTTTAATGGCCTTTTGCACAGTGGAAATTTCATCTTGCTGGGAACTCGAGCTTATGGTGGCCTTGAGGGCACAAATTAATTTTTGATTTCTTTTTGGTCTCGTCAAAGATTAACACAATCCTTCAGAGGCATGGGCAGTCATCTTCTTCAACTCCTTTTCCACACTCCATAATTAAGCAAAGGGAATCACTGTTCTATACGTCCTTTGCAAACATGAATATGGTATGCAAATCAAGGAACAAGATCTGCACTTAAGGCTCTTCATAAATATCTAGACTGGGTGTTTCTCCCATCCCACATAATTTAAGCATATGACTCTTGAAGAGTTGAGAGGGCCGGTGATGAGAGTACAAAGTGTGCTTCCACAGTAACAAAATCCCTTGTAACACCACAGCAGCATAACAGGAAAGCAGCAGTTAATGAAGTGCTAGGATTCCTTATCATTTAAAGATGCCTTCCCTGTCCTGCTATTGAAGATAAGTGCCTACACATCACCTGCTTGTCAGCACATATGTCAAAGGAATTAAGTCTTGCACTAGTATGCTGAGCTGCGAACCATGTTGACAGATTTTTGCTGCCCATTTGGATGAACGTCCTGGTAAGACACTGTTTTTAACTTTATGCTACTATAAAAGGTTCTGCATGAGAAATAAACCCAAAGCTAAAGCT
Organism: Psilopsiagon aurifrons; assembly: GCA_025447955.1. Lineage (NCBI taxonomy): Eukaryota > Metazoa > Chordata > Aves > Psittaciformes > Psittacidae > Psilopsiagon > Psilopsiagon aurifrons. The sequence goes on along the minus strand of JAOEHY010002641.1, from coordinate 33,833 downwards.
CTTCTTATACTTTACGATGTTCACTGGGCTCCAGCTGTGAATGGGACTAGTCATGGTCTATCACCCTTTGACAAGACTTTGCTTTTTTCCCGATAAATTCTTCTCCACTGTCTGATGAAGAGCCAGATGCTACTGCTTAAGTCACCTGGTGTTTTGCCACTGGCTTTTAATGACATCAGAAACAAGCCCAACACAGAAATATTATTATCTACATTAATATAGAAATATTTCTGTTTGAAGACTTAAAATGTACTCTAATTAACATGAGAAGATACTTCACTTAGTGCTTTACTATCTGAAAATAGCACTGGAGATTAAAGAAGCCAAAAGTGAAACAGAATTTGTCTTATTCTGAGGAAGCCCAAAAGGAAAGCAGGAACATTCTAGCTGCTTATCACTCCATTCTAGCGGGCACCATTGAACAACGTACATTTAACAGATGGTTAAATGAATCTAATTCTTTGGTATAAAAAGATTTTATATAAGACCAGGACTCGACAAAACCAAACAAATACTGTTGGATCCCAGTACAGAATAAAAAGAAGCATAATAAAAGTTGTTTAACTTATAAATATTTGGGAACCTGCAATGCTGGGAAGTAGCTTTCAAACTTCTGTCGTTCTACTGTTGTGGTAATCACAGCTAAAAACAGCTGCTGCAGGCATGGACACTGAAGAGAATCAAACCAAGAAAGAAAACTGAAAGCCCAAATTTGGGGAAAACAGAGCCTTGTTCCTTCAAACAATCAACACTGGAATCCCTTAAAAATACCAGTTCACTTAATCTTTATTTCCCTACTTTGCAATACAAGCTGCACATAAGGTCCTTGAAAGCTGTATACTTACAGTCTGTGCAAATTTAGTGGTTATATGAAGTGTAAAGCTAGTTGAAGCTCTGTAAACCAAGGGAACTTAGTTGAGGGAACAGGCAGAAGTGTTATGGACTTTTGTCCTGCCCAACTACATGCTAGTCCAATTGTTATGAGCTACATTGCAGGGAGTTACTGTACCCTTCTTCACAACTGACTACTGGAAGCTCAACTGACATGTCTTTGCTGCCTGCCAATGTTCAGTGCTGCTCTATCAGCACTGACCTGGCTAACACTTAAACTAGTGTCAGTTTCTGCTACCAGTGTAGCAGAAATCATTTAGAAACCAGCTGACATTAAACACTCTAATTCACAATACCCTGTGGCAGGCGCAGTGTGTAAAAAGAGAGTTGGACTTCAACATTGTGGCTGTTTCTAATTAAAAGGCTGTCCTGAAATTCCACACCCATTTTTCTTTATTTTTTTCTAAAGGATATATGTCAACTGTTCTGAAAAACACAGATTCTTCCCTGATTCTAAACCTTTTTATTGTACACCAGCATAATTACCATGGTGTCACTCTCAGAAGAAAGCCCACTGATTTCCTGTGCCTGAAATGCCTGCAGCAAGTGGGGAATACATAATGTGCAATGCTCAACAATGGTACATGAGGGCCTGAGGTCTCAACATCACTCCCCAGTGTTTTGTCTAAGCAGTAACACTTCATGCAAAAGCATGCAGTATAGCCCCTTGCGTGCTCATCTGCTAAATGCTCATTGCCATGCACTGATGACTGAATGGAAATATATTATGAAACTGAAGGGACACCTCAAGGTTATTAGGCCTAAAAATGGACCTACCTTGACATTTTCCCCATATTGAAGGCCTTACCTTAAAGAGGGACATTCACACTGAAGCAAACTTGAAAAGAGAGAACATTTATACAAAAAAGAAATTTACTTGGCCTGTACTTTCCTATGTTCCTCTTGGTGCTACTGAATGATACTGCATTTTACGGGCTTCTTCCCCACAGCGTAAAGGCAAAGTCATAATTCTGCATGTATGATGATACAATCCACCGTCACCAAAAAATAGAGGCGTGCCAAAAAAACCCCACCAAAACAGTATCGTGACTTCCCAACATGAGGTTAAAAATCCCTTATTAAGGACTGTTAGCAGTCATGTATGAAAACAAATCTGAGATTAGAGAACGTATGTTTCAGGCTAATATACTTGAAAGTTTTCTCCAGAAACGCGGTCCCTCTTTAAGGATTCCAGCCATATTTCACAGTAACCAGACGGTTGCTGCAGCAATTGAAGCACACACCTCTCTAATTGAAGACATTTTTGGGAGCCGTCCAGTGAGGCACCCGTCCATGAGGCAGGCGTGGGCTCTGCCTGCTTGCCCCTGCAAACAGGGCGGCTGCATGCTCTGGAGGTGCTGATCTGTATTTACTATTTATTACCCAGCTTCCAAACACTGTGGGCATCTGGCTTGGCATAAATCATCAACAAAGGGCTGCCAAATTTTGCCATTTTTTCACTCATTCAGAGAAGGGGGGAAAGAAAATTCCCAGCGCTCGCTGACTCAGGTTGGAACCCATGATCATTGGCTAGGGCTAGAATTTTGTATTTAATGATTTCATTTCAAACCTTTGCTGCAGTGCAAAAGTGAAAGAGGACAAATTGCTGGCATCCTTAAGTCAAGACTTAATAAGGAAGTTTAGGTTCACAAGGAAACTGCATACAGACAATGTGGCACAGATAAAGATAACGAAGGGGGGAGGACTTCAATAATGGTTTATGATTATCTTAGAGTTACTGGAGCTGACAGAGAGGTGCGAATTACCATCGGAAATTTGAGAGTGAGGATCAAGATGAACTCTGCTAACACTGAGGTCTGGTGTAGCATAGAACACTCTTCCAAGGGAAGTGCTTTAAAAGCCAGGCTGATCTTGAGAATTTGTTTTTTAACACTTCTCAGTCCCTCTTCTTCCCTTCTTACCACAGAGTGGGAGCTGAGGCATGAAAAGGTTAGGTGATGAACCCTGGACAACATTATGAGTTTATAGAAAATCTAGTGAAAACCTGACGTATCTTGCAATTCTCACTGGGTTTAGCTGCTAGAGCGACTCTCTACCTCTGAGAAGTCAGAACTGAAGAAGGAACATACAAATATTCTAAAAATGTTCTCAGCGATACAGCACTACGAATGGAAGAGGCTGCAAAATGAAGGGAGTCACATTAGATTAACTAAATGGGCTGGCAGCAGCTGCTGCTGCTCCATACTGCAAGATACAATTCTGCAATAGATTATCTTGTTCATTCTGTTTCTAAGGCTCTTAAAGAAGGACAGCTTTTAAAAGAGAAACCCAAGAAATTATGAATGCATAGTGAAAATTAATGTATTGTTCTGTGAAAGCTGTACATTCACAGTAAATCATCGTAATGTGATTATTTTGTCAACTTCATCTCCATAAAACCATACTATGAATAGATTGCCACAGGCACTGATAAAGCCATTAGTGACGAAATTTTGGCTTAATTGCTAAAAAGAAATACATGTGGCAAACATCTGTTTTACCAGGCTTTGTATTACCCTCTGGCTCAGAGTTCTTCCACTTTTTCATGTTGAGTATGTCTTAGTCAAAAGTCTCAGATTTTCTCAGCCCTGACATTTACAACAGGATGGATGAAAACGACAAGTCTGTCCGTCTGAATGCACATGTTTCAAGGGCTGACAATGAAACTTCAGCCTGAAAGGTCAAGAGTGCTCCTGTGCTGAGACTGTCCTTGCTGTGTCTGACAACTTCTTCTGTCTCATAGCTCCTCACAGCACACTGAGCCACTGTAACCAACAGTTTAAGAAATTAACAGCTGATTTTATTGTGCTGGTCTACAATACCCAAGAAGAAATCCCTTAGAGGGATGAAATATGTCTCCCATGAGGAGAGGCTGAGAGTTGGGCTTGTTCAGCCTGCAGAAGAGAAGGCTCTGGGGAGATGTTCTTGCAGCCTGTCAATATTTAAAGGGGGTTTATAAGAAAGATGGGGACAAAGGCTTTAGTAGGGTCTGTTATGATAGGACAAGCGGTAATGGCTTTAACCTAAAAGAGGGGAGATTTAGAGTAGATACAAGGAAGACATTTTGTACAACGGGGGTGGTGAAACACTGGCCAGGCTGTCCAGAAAGGTGGCAGATGCCCCATTCCCAGAAACATTCAAGGTCAGATTGGACTGGGCTCTGAGCACCCTGGTCTAGTTGAATGCATTCCTGCATTCAGGAATGGGGGTTTAGGCTAGGTTACCTTTAAGGGTCCCTTCCAATCCAAACTATTCCATGATTCCACAATTCTATGGAATATTTGCTAAAATGAGACTACCACTGACCTTTGCTTCTCCATCTCAAATATGAGCTTTCCCAGTAAATAACGAATTGGGACAATACAAATTACATCAATACACATTAAAGGTGAAGTGCAATTTGTTTCAATCACTGGTTTTAATGCATATTTTATTATTTGGTATGAGATAGACAGAATCGTCCCATCATGTCACTAAGCAAGATCTACCACACTTAGCACCAGATCAATTACTTCAGTATGAAATTAAATCTACTGCGCTCTTGTTTCATTAATAATATGGCAGATGCACTTTGAACATGGAAATAATCAATTCAACCAAGCCAGGAAGAAAACCACAGAAACAAAGAAAGATAAAGAGCAAAGAATCACTGAATCAAGGCCTTTTGCAGTTCTTGAGCAATAAATTATGCTGCAAACTACAGCCTGGTCTTATGGCTACTGATTAGGGAAATGTCATTCTCCAAATGGAATAAGATTTTAGGAAGAATACATGAGACAAAATAGCTCAACATAGGAATCAAATGCTTCAAAGGGATTTCTGTCTCACAACAGTTGCTCTGGAGAAGAGATATGTCTGCACTAAAACTGTACTTATTTCTTGTATACGCAATGACATATTCATGTCTGCATTAAAAGCAGCAGAGAAGAATATTATTCAGAAACTTTCAAGACACTCTGTAAAATTCTAAGAATTAGGTTTTATGAACAGCAGAAATGATCTTCAAGAAACACTATCAAGGCCACTGGAGCTTAGAGGTCACAAACAGCCTCCTCATAGCTGTTCAGAATTTCACTTGATTTCAAATGCACGCGCCTCTGAGCTATTGTTTCTTTAGTGGCTTAATGTTTATAATAGCTCTGCATTATATACCCTCAGTACAGTAAACCAAATACATGTATAAAAAGATTAATTTTGCCACTGAAAAGCTTCATAATTTTGGATATCTGAAAGGAAGTATTGGTAGATAATATGCATCATAGGATTGGGCTTCAGTGCATTTTCACCCCTTTGCATTCTCTGTCCCAAGTAATTAAGCTGGAGGAGCAGTCAAAGATTCTTCACAATAGGTTTCAGGGCCACCAATCTGCTTCCACATTGGTGGATCAGTCTCTGCGTAGCACAACTGATGTGGCACTCCTGTCACTAGCAACCTCTGTTATTGGTATGAGTGCTTTGCCCAGGGCACTCTTGCAAGCCCTCAGCAAACACAGTTTTTCAAGGACCTTCTGCACTTTAATAATTCTCATTCCAAGGCTGAAAACAAGGAATAGATTTCAGCTTCCAAAACTTCATTAGAATAGGCAAAGCATGTACAAACTAGAAGGACATAAATGGTATATTTCCGATGTATTAAGGAATGTATTTGCATCTACCCACACTGTGAGTGAGATCTGAAGTCTGGCTAATAAATAGCCATGAAGTATTTCTTCTAAGTCCACTTTTAGACTTAAGGCTGGCAGAGGTGAAGAGGCACACCTGAACCATGGAGAAGCACAAGCCTTACAGTACCAGGTAATACAGCTCCTCAGAAAACCTATTATGGCAGAGAAAGGATAAAGGGTAACAGAAAAGGAACACAGATGTGCTAACCAAGGAACTTGTGTGTCTTGGGATCAGCAGAGTAGTGAGGCAGAACTGGAGCAAGGTTTGTTTCCATGCTAGCATCTCTGTGACCTCCCTTGGCAGATTATTCCATTGTCTGATGGGACCTCAGTGTCTGGCCATTTTCCCTAATGACTTTACTTGTCAGCATTTTATATTGCCCAGAGCTCATTTGAACAGACCCTATATTGTTGGGTTTGTTTGTTTGGGTTTTTTTAAAGTGTATATGATAATGATAAAATTTCCCCCCTTAGTCATCTTATTGATTGGTCAGAAAATAGATGAACACCTGTGTAAATATATGCATTCTTGCATGGGCAAAATTCTGTATGTGCATGCAAAACTCAATTTGAATGCACAAATGACAATATATGTGTTGTGTGCTTCTTTCCCTACAAATAGGTACACTCACATATCACATGCAAGAATGTCTATTTTCTGACTAAGAATCTGGCCTCTCTTTCTCATAGCTAAGTTCAGAGATCTAGGCTCCCTTGAACATAAGATTAAAAATACATTGGTTTAATCCTCTCTCAATCTTTAAAGTCACTTTTAAATAATCAACAGCCCTTTATCAATACTGAAAGATGTTAAATACCAGAAAACATTCCAAACACAGGCATTAGTTATGTTTTCCCCAGTTATTCCATAGCTGGGGAAGTTACGCTTAGTTATCTGAATTGATGAATCTCAATGCTATACCTACAACTTAATTTAGAGAGGCACTATCTAGATTTTAAAGAGACTTTATTTCATTAGTATTCACCTTCTTTCCTCTTTCCTGTATTTTTCAAAGTGAGTTCAATCACTTCTGGCATCGCAAGCATCCAAAATCACCTTTTCAGCATTTGAAATTTACTACCCTGGATTCCTTTACTCTTTCATAAATTGCATTATTAGTAATTATGTTTTGTTCATATCATCCTTCTCTCCAGCCTAGATATGTATCACACTTTGCTTTCCAACTAATAAATTGTTCAGTTTTAAGAGGACAAGTCAAAATTTCAGTATGATCTTGCTCAAAGATTTCTACACAATAACAAAATCCAAACAATTGCAATTTATACACCTGATACAGAACAGCTGAGGAATCATAAACATGGTGTAAATATGTAAGGAATACCCTTTCTAAGTGTAAAAACGTTATCAGTAAAAGTTGATAGGACCAGGCCACTGGGGAAGATATCGTGGAGAGAGCAGACTGTGAACATGAAAATAATAGGAACACCTGTAGCCTAGACTACGTATTACCTGAATTCACCACCTCAAAAAACAAGTTCATTAAAAAACAAGCATACAGAACTGCTAGACTGCAGCAATAAAATTTGGTAGAATAAAGAAAGTTGACATATACAATATGGAAAGAAGTAGTGTGAAAATCTGATATTACAGAAGCAGCCTGAAGAAAAATGAGAATAGGTGTAAATAAAGATGCATATAATCACCCTAACAGTTTTTAAAGAGCAAGCAGCTGTCTTCAAAAGTGCACAAAGGACTACTCTGAAATAATCTGAAATCACTACTAAACCTGACACATTCAATTAAAATATCATTAAAGAAAGGAGAAAGGGAACAAAACAACTGGAGTTCATAAAATGTAAACGGCTTTAAAACACAACAAATAATCCCAGAAAGAGAAAGATGTATTGAGAAGGTAGAAGCTATTTATATTGGCAATGAATAAAAATATTTGACACTCTAAATGCCTCCTGACTTTATAAAAGGACCACTGCAACAGGAATACTTAAGAAAATAATAAAGGCCTTGTAAAAATATCTAATGTCAAAGGGAGCATGCATCTCAATCACAAAAGGAAAGCAGCAGACAGACTAGATGTCAGGAATCCAGGAGTTACTAGGTGCAGGCATACAGTGAAAATCATTTTAGAACTGTGCATCCTGATTTGATAACTGTATCAAAATGATGATGAATACTAAGCAAAGCCACAAAATTTACTGTGAGATAAATTCTTGTGAAAACAGGAAAAGACCTACATCTAGAGAGAGTCTTCTCCAAGTCTAGACTTGAGGAGCTACCTAAGGGTCCTGTTCTGGACAGGCAGCTGCACTTTCACCACCTACATACGGACCTTGGGGAAATGCAACGCACTGGACTGAAAGAAAATGCATTAAATGCAACAGACAACAATTCTGCAATGAGAGGGGACTTTTCCACTTCTAAATTTAAGTTAGGATTCAGTGTTGAGCCCGAAGTAGTTTTATTTATTTATTTTTAAATACCTTCCTAAACTATTTAAAGAAAAGAAACAAACAAATACCTTGACTGTATTTACAGGCAAGTCAAACACTGTAATTAGGAACATGAAGTCAAAAGATACAAAGCAATCTCAAAAAAATTGATCATATAATTATTCTCCTGTACGATTCAAGCACAAAATTAACTGCACACATTCTCAGCTGAAAAGCTGACATTTGGTGAACTGTATTTTCATCCAGAGGAAGACAAGAATAAGCCATGAATTTTCACTCGGCTTTTGTAGTTTCTGCATGTGGGGCTGCTATTTACATGATTTTGTTAAAACAGGAATGTTTGTTTGTTAGCTAGGAAAACGGGAGTACATCAGTTTATCTAATCATGATGTGTATTTCTTTGCCCCAGAAGCAGTTTTTTCAAGTATCTACAGTTAGAATATTATTAATCAGAAATTCTTTCCTCTCTTTCAATACAAAATCCAGTGCCCATTGGCAACGCATGACTGTAGCAGGGTTCACGCAGAAAGTACAGACAGTACATACCCAGCTGAAATAATCTCTTCCAAGCAAAGTATCTTTAGGAACACAGGAAATAATTAAAACAGGGCCTTGAACCCTCTCATGGTTTATGTGAACATGAAGATCTTTCTGCGCATTAAATCTACTCCTGACACTTACCTTCACTGAAACAATGACGTGGCAATCTTTTCAGTGTGGTTTTTACATTACTATTTCAATCCCTAAATATTGCATTAGGTAAACTCATGTGACAGAAAAGCCAACAATTAGAACTGTCAAACCAAGATTTCTCTGAATGTTATGCAAACTGCTACTTACAATCCGAGGTTTGAAGGGTGGCTTGATTTTCCTTTGTTCTAGAAGAACCCAGTCAATTTCCTTGAAAAATGGATGCTGCTTAATCGCGTCTTCCCCGTTCTGTGATGCCACGCAGCCAAGTCGCTTATTGGGGTTCTTTGTCATGAACTATAGAGCAGAAGAGGGAGAGGAGGAAAAAGTTAAAATACAAATGGCAATGGCTGGAAACCATTTCCAGTGCAATTACTCATTAGAATTTCTAAAGCCTCGTTTTTAGAGACAGTCCCCTTCAGAAGGTTATTGTTTTCCTCTAAGAGCAACAAGGATGCCCCTCCAAAGTTCAGAGGTTCCAGCCAAACCAGCAGATTCAGAGATTCTGGAGTGGAAGTCTCCTTCAGGAAGTTCTTTCAAGTGATTGCTGAGACCTCCTGATTTCATCTGGCTGGGAGAGCTATAGGAACAGATTCTTTGTTGGCATTTTTAGTTCCAGATTTGGCCAAAAATACAAAAAGAAAGACATAAAATATTAAACGCTCCAGAGACACTTCCAAATAGACTGTCAGGATAGCTCTTATTTTGCCTTATTTGCTCTGTCTTAACTACTAAGTTGGTGGATAGGGGCTACATATTATGCTTACTGTTGTTTACTTTCTTCGGGTACTTAGGTTGTATAATCATACACTCCAGAAAAATGAAAAGCCATAACCTCCTTACTCATTTCTAGGATTTTATTCTAATACAAGTAAGAACAGCACCTGCAGCTGTGTGAATTATAAGCATTCTGTTTCAGGAAATAGATGGGAGTGATGAGTGCCAGCAGAAACCTTTCCTTGATAAACTCCATGACATAACTTGCACCTTCCCTTTCATTTTTAGTTCACCATTAGTGGCCGCAACTGGAAGTAACTGGTCTCCTCTGGTGTGGCAATTTCCAAACTCTACTTTTAAACTCTTACTATTTCTTCCAGCAAAAAGCTGTACAGCCAGGGTATCAAATGATGGCAGCTGATACTATTTTTCTTGGTTTTGCTGCTATTTCTTCGTTCTTTTATTAGCAATTGTTCTACTTATTCCCTAATGCATATGGACACAGAATCCAGCTATTGGATAAGTAGCTACTGAAGCCCTTAAGATGGTTTTAGATAGCTAGATCAGCCATCCACAAGAGAATACCACTGCTATAAATTTAAAGACATAACATAGATCACCAAGGCAATTCTCTCTGTATTTTTTGACTTACATGCACTGCTTCATAGATGATCTTTCTCTTTGGTCTTGTGTTCAAATCCCCTGGAAGTTCTTTTGAAAGTGGACAAGTTATATCTAAACTACAGGCCATATTTTCTATAGGCAGGAGAAACAAAGGTTTTGAAAGGATTACTGTGCTTTGGTGAAGTCTCTTGGAAAACCACAAAACACATTCCTACATTCCTCTGCTTTATTTCACCTCCAGGACCTGAGCAAGCCAGGAACCAGCAGCCACATTTTGCAGAAAGAGAACACAGAAACTACAGGATATGCACTTTGTACCATATAATCCAGCTATCAAAGAAGTATAATCTGATCCTAGTAGCTGCCATGTTTTATCTTCCCGGAGGCAGGGAAAACATCTGAACAGAAGCCTGGGACACGAAAATGTGACTAGACAGTATGGTTTAGTACTGCACTTCACAGATTTCATGAAACTTGGAAATGGATGATAAGGAAGAACAAATTTTAGGAAGGAATATTTAAACCAAACAGAATTATCCTATGCTGAAATAAACTTCTGAAGTGGACATTTAATTCTATAAATTTCATCCCCTGCAATAAATATTCATTTTTTTCATCTTCTATTTCTGAAGCACAAGCTGATGTTTATTCCATGTTTATCAATAGCATCAACAATGATGCAACTGTCAGGGCAGAAACAGCTGTTAACTGTACTGTGTTGAAGAGATGGTTGCCAATGGAGCTGACAGCCTTAGCTGTAAGTGTTGCCTTTTTATTTTCCATATTAAGGCAGGAACCTCCTTTTATGAAAAGCCTTTTAAGATCAGAGTTCCTACTGACTTAAATGACAAGAGAACAAAGGTCACTGAGATAGACATGCATCTTGGGGCCTGAATCAAGGATCTTGAGATTCCCAAAATCTTGCTTCTTGAAATAAACAGTGCAGCTTAAAAATGGAGTTCTGTTTCTGTAGCCAGAAATCTCTGTAACCTGGGTGCACAGGGAACACACACTGCAGCCACAACCTCTCTCCACTGCTTGAAAAGAAACACAGAGCTAATTTCAATGAAGAATTGTTTTCCTTACCAGACAGGAAAGAATTTTAAATAGCAATTCCTGTCAATTCACACACACAGGACTGGTAAGATCTGTGGGATTTCATGGGATAAGCAACAGCCTTGTAATATTGAGCTGTATAATTATCCTCCTCAGTGTTTTGTTGGAAATAACAGGAAAGCTGTTTCTTCAGAAAATCAGAAAACATTGTTACTTAATACAAGAGAATGTCTTATTAAACTTTCCTTACATGCTGCTTGGAGGAGTGTAAAAACACAGTTTCTGAAGAATAAAACCCATGTCTCAAAGCACAATGTGAGGAAACAATGTGTTCCAAAGTTAATCCCTTGCTACCGTTTAGCAGTAAAATACATAGATGCCTCTTTCTTTCCTCTGTTTTTCCTGTTCTTCATTTAACAGTATGAGGACAAGGATCAGATGAAGAACACAAATTTCAAACATGTTTCACACCATAGCTGTGTAAGTAGCAGGTTGCTAAATGCAAGGAAAAGTTTTCTTTTTACCATGTAAACTGGCACAGCTCCATCAAATTATATCAATTCGTGCCAATGAAGGCATCTTGCCCAATGAGGAATTATCTATTACTATAGTGCAAATCTGTTTAATGGATGCAACTCTCTTCAAAGTTCATAATGGCTTTAAGGATAAATTTCAGATAGAAAGATGTAAAAAAACCCAAAAGCTACAAGTATAACAAAATACAAACCACCATACCTACTATCAAAATGTAAACCCAGGAAAACAGCCTCATGAAAACTTACAGCAAAGTCAGCTTTAAAATAAATATGAGGTTTAACAACCTTGCACTAACATTCACAAAAAATACAAAGCCTACACCTGCAGCCCAATTCTGTGTGTGCATTTGTGTGTGGTTAATGAATGAGATGTATAACAGTAACAAACATCTCACTACTTGCACCACTGATGAGACAGCATAGTAATAAGGCTCTGAGTGTCAAATCTGTTTCTGCCTTTCCTTTGTAAAACAAGTTCCTTACTCTAATAATTTCAACGGCTTTCACACTACACACTTAACCAAAAGTTACTGGTTAACTTTTCCCCTCCAACAAATGTTACCCTGGTTCAAAATAATAGGTCAGATAACATAGATTCACTGAAGGAGCATGTGCATGGCAAAGGAACAGATTTTAAAGACTGTGAAACCAATTGACTACAGAAAATCTCGTGGACTTGAGTGAAATTCAGATGCATACAGGAACATTGTCAACAAGCCTTTCTGTACAATACACATGACCCCTGAGCTCTGAATATGAGCCTGAATTCTGCAGCTCAAATCTATACATTTTAATTGCTGAACTGAAAATAATTGAAGGGTCTGGAAACAAAAATGGATGCACGAAAGTATCATGTCAGCTAATAGAGTCATTAGAGAACTATCTGGGGTGAGAAGGAAGAGCCTGTATAAAGGCCAGCATTAATAAATCCTCCATGCTCTCACTACAATAAATGCAGCAAGAGATACTTCAGCAAACAATTCAGAGGTTAACTTTGACTTCTGCTTTGAATCATCTACAAGAGTATCTCTCTCTCAGCTAGAATGAGCATGAAGCTATTTCTATTAAAAGATCGACGCGAGTATTTCTGCAGAACGTGTTACTGGTCCACTGCTGTTAAAAAGGTTTATATATAATTTCAAAATGTAACCCTGTATGAACAAACCTGCGGGACAACACTGTCAGCTGCCTCTTACTTGAAAGCTTCCCTTATTCCAGAGGCTGAAAGAAAAACAGCACTGGAAAGGTAGAAATTTTCCACTTTCAAAAAAGGCGGAAAACTGGAATAGAAAACAGGGGTTGTTTTTAAAGCCAGAAATCTTCCTTAGTTTTTCAATCTATGGGGACTGTCATACTTCTTCTGTTTTGTTTTGCTTTTTATTTCAGGATGATTTTTACACAGAAAAAAGAATTTATGTCAGTGTCACATTAATGAAGTAAATCTGACTTTAGAAATGCAGTCTAGAAACTGAAGTTGCCCAGCGGCACATTTTGACTGATATTGTGGTGTTTGGTGACACTAATTTCTGTCAAGTCACTACTCATATTGAAAAACACCAACCAGAGCAGAAGCAATTAGACTAGAGTAAGACTTCTTGTCCAAGCGCTGTGTGAACTATAAAATACAACATGCAGCTGTAAATAAAGGGTTGTCAACCCATCTCGATGATAGGGGAAGAAAGTCAGAGGGACAAGAAATTTTATAAGTGGGTTGAATAAAAACATTGTTTCTTTAATTATGTGGTGCATCCCCCACTCTCATGAACATGCGGCATATAAAGTGTCAAAGTGATAGCACAGCTCTAGCTTGTTGGGTTTTCCCTGAAACATGAATCTGCAGTACACAGATTTATACAGTGTACAACTGTGTGGAATACAAACATTCTGTTCCTTTCCCACAAGCAGTGTAATTCATCCCAGGCCCCATTATCCTAACAGTGGCACTCTGAACTGTGCTTGAACTCCCAGTGGTGACTGCTCTCAACAACTTTTGGCAAATTCAATTTTAATCAAGGGGGAGAAAAACCAACCCAAAAACCAAACCACAACAACACCCAGAAAAAACATGAAGAGGAGGAGGAAAGTAAGTTATGGAAGATAGAAGACTCACTGCTTTTAAAATGCTGACAGCTTCTTTACTGAGCCAGACTGGATACAAGACATCATCATGAAGGATGGATTCAAAGAGATCATCTTCATTGTCAGCCTCAAAGGGGGGTTGCCCAGCCATCATTTCATACATGAGAACACCCAGAGCCCACCAGTCAACTGATGGGCCATATTCTAACTCCTGGAGGATCTAGCATAGAGAAAGAGATTGAATTGAATAGACAAGTTAGACAACACTCTTGGCTGCACATTTGCTGTTTCAACATGACACACCCTTTATCTCCCCCAGTGCCTAAGCAGGACTAAATCCCACACTGATTTTGGTAACGGCAGCCATGGTTTCCTACCCATGCAATCTGCACAAACACAGCCAAGTGTCAATGTGTAGCTGTTCTCAGAAATACTGACCAAGTCTATCAGTCCCCTGAGTAAAAGAGCATGCTCATGAGCAAAAGAGATGTATATCCTTCCAAACTGTTTAAAGCAGGTCACGCTATAAGGGAAAAAAGATCACATATATAAAACAGATTGGTGGAAAATGTGAAACATTTCCTTGTCTCTATCTTGGAGAAAACAAACTGAACTAGCTTGTAATGCTGTACAGAGAAACTAAATCTGAGAGATTTATTCTTGTCATTTAAGTAGGGCTGAAGGAAGCCAAAAGCTTTTTTGTTCAAGTTCTTTTTACAGCATTAAACTGCTGTACAATACATGGCTGTAGGACTCACTTTAATTGCCCTTGCTTTCAGAAAAACTGGCTACAACTCTTCTTGTGGCACAAGTTCAACCTTGTAGCAAATACCTTTAATACAGAGTAGTAGGTTAGTATGATGGAGTTTTCTTGTACTACTTGGTGTTAACATAAGTAGTGTTGTACAAGGAACAAGTTTAATTCTTGGCTCCTCTTCACTGAAAAGCAGCTTGGTATTTTGGACTCAGTGTTTCAGCATGAGAAGAGACTGCGGAAAGCGGAGTGGTTGCCTGGTTAAGGTGAAGCTTAAAATGAACTGGAATGGCAACAACTCCACCACCTCCTTAAGCACCACCAGTGTTACACTCAGAAGCCTCGTGGTGAATTGCATGACCTTAGTGCTGTATTTGGGAATCATGACCGATATAAAGCTAAATTCAGTCTTTCTTACCATAAAGCCAGAAATGAGTTTAGCATTTGAATGGTCTGGATACCAACTGGATTCTTAGTTGATAAGTTACTACATTTTATACACACTAATTACAGAAAACTATATTCTTCAGAAATGTACTTTTCAAGTGTTCTGAGCATGCTCTGGAGCTCAGATATTGCTAAAGAAAAGGAATTGAAACAAACCATCACGATGCAAAAGAAACAAAAGCAGGAGATAAACTTCTGCAATTAAGAAGACAAAATGACACAGTGGAAGTACTGACCTCAGTGAGACTGGGATTTCATGTAAAAGTTCATAGAATCTTATTATTGCTTTGCTTCCATTATGATTTTCAAAGAAAATTATATATATAAAATTACTCAAGTAGTATACTGAATCAGAAAAGAATTAATACAAAACCAAACCCATCACACTTGTATTTCTTTTCTTTTTCAAACTGTGTAAGATAAACATTTACTTTACTACAGTTTCAAGATTCACACCTTACCAGTTGTGCTACCAAAGCCTGGCAGCCATGAACACTAACAATATCTATTTCTAATTTATTGTCTGTGGCAAATAGTAAACTAGCATTTTTTTCCAGCTGCAAATTTATGGTTGATGAAAGATAGACACTTTCATATTAAATCAGCACACTGAATCTTCAGTGGAAAGATGAAGAGGTCACTAACTAAACTTAGCAGACAGTGTCTGCCTAGCAGCCTAACTGTACAATACTGAATCACTTTAGGAACTTGGAAGTGCATCCCATAATATTAACATTTAGGATATGTAAAACCCACATGATTCTCAGCCATTTCTTTTATCCCATGAATGCCTTGAAATTACTTTGATGTTGCCGACTGATATGCAGCATCCATAGGAAAAGTTTCTACTTTTCTATGCAAGCCTACACTTTCTGTTCATCCATATGGTAAAGTACCACAAAGAGTACCTTTCACTCCCAGATACCTTAAAGGAAGGAAAGAAGTTATATTCCCACAAACACCCTAGGCAAAATGAAATTGGACATATGGTCTCTTCTGTCTGAACATGCCTTTCTAAGTCTCATGAAAAATCAAAAACATGTTTATAACTACTAAAGACCACTGCTTTCAGGATTCGTTGCACCTAGCACCTTAAAGGCTAGTAGGTGCCTTCAAAATGATGTTGAATCAGAAATGAGTGTATGGAGAATAACACATTTAAGCTCAGGAAACAAATAATTGAAAAACCATGCTTTGTCACTCCTGTCACCATGGAATACTGCTTTGAGCAGCAGACTCACCAATTTCATCAAGATTACCCAGGCAAAACTGCAGCACAATCTAGTCTGTACCTTCTATGGTTTTAATCTATATGTAAAAAGTGACTAAAATTATACATGTAACAGTCTGACAAATCATAATATCTGTATTCTTAGTGCAGTGCAGAAAAAGATACCTCTGGAGCTATATAGTCAGGTGTGCCACAAAAGGTTGTGGTGGTCACTCCATTCAGAATCCCTTCTTTGCACATCCCAAAGTCAGCCAGTTTACAGTGGCCTTCTGCATCCAGAAGAATATTGTCCAGTTTCAGGTCCCTGAAATAAAAAAGGCTCAAAATTGAATCAACTCTCAAATTTTCATCATGTGCTCTTGAATTTCATCATAAACTATAGATTATGACAAACAGATGGTTTCACAAACACCACTGAGAGACTGTTCTTCACGTATGTGTGTGAGAATTTGGTAGCTGTCACTAAACAGACCAACCAATAGTTAGAAGCAATAAGAAAGCAAGTAATGACAATCATTTCGCAGGACCAGGCCTTTGCTTTCTCTTCAGCTACATGAAAGCAGAGCTGTATTCAAGAGAGAAGCAGAAATGCTTGGAAAATATCTAAGTCTCTTGTTTGCTACATATCCAACATTCTGTCTGTGTGAAACAGGTCAACTATGTCTAATGAAGCCATTCTCCCCCTTTGCAGTACCACAAAGTAAAAGGAGCACAGATTTATCCATACTGTATCATCTGGGTTGAATTAATAAGTACTTTCAAACTTGGAATATTTTGAATTTGATTCTTAATGTATCCTAGCAATTCAAAGTTCAGATTGCAATGAGAGGGATGAAAACCACTCATTTTTGGAAGCATTATTTTCTGCAGCTTAACCCTGCTCAAAAATAATCTCACAGGAATATTTTGCATTCATTGTTGAACAACACAGCAGCTGTCTCTGATCACTTGTACAAATGTCTTTGTGTCAAACCCACACAATTCATTGCTTATTAAATTGGGTGAGGTCAAAAATAGGTTGAGAAAGGGATATCCACCTTTCCTGCCTTGCCCTCTGCACATTTGCTAAATATACTATTGGCGGCTATTGCATGTTCCAACACAATGGATGCTAGGCACCAATTAACTTACCTGCCACTTGCCTTAGACTAAATTTCAAAAGGATTTTGAAAATCAACGCATAAAAGAACCCTCAGTTGCAGGGAAAACTCCCACAATTAAAAACATTTAATAGCGTGTAAATAATAACATAAACCAAAGGCAAAACACCCCACTTCTCTTGCCTGGACCATCTTATCTTTACACTTCTGTCTAGGCTTTAGGTACTTCTACCTATCAAAACCACAGTGATAAATGAATGCACACACAGGCGAGAATCAAAACCAGAACAATTGTCTTTAGGTGACTTTGTGGACACTTTCTGATCAGAATTTTTCTTCTTAGAATAGAGAAATTTCCATAGGTGGAATTTAGGGGAGTGACGGAAGTGTGCGTAGGCAAGCTCTATATCAGAGAGAGAAATAAACCCCCTGACAGTTCCTGTTTACATTCCTGTACATAAATTTGACCCCAAAAGCTTATGAAAAGACACAGGGCTCTTTGCAAAAATCCTTTATGCCACCAAATTCCACCTGAGTGAGGGATGATTGCTCTTCACCTTACTCTGAGGATTTCTTTCAGGGAAATGTTTCCTAGTCATGCCCCAGACTTTAAAACAACTGGCACTGTACCATGGTGCAAGCACTTGCACACATGAAATATTTAAACAACCCATCCAAGGGTGCATTATGTTAAGAGTTTTTGTGGCCATGTCTGAGGCTACAGTATGCTGTGATTTCCCCAGAAAAGCTCTTTTCTCCCTATCATCCCAATTTCAGTAAATGGATTTTATTCCTTTTTCTTTTTCCTTCTGATACTTGTTCAGAGTTTTCAAACACACTGCCCAGCGTTATCCAACATGTATTTCTCAAGCATGTACACAGCACAGCATAAATATCAGACACAGTGGACTTACTACTCAAGGTCTACATAATCATTGTACATCTGTGCAGTAAATCAGGCACTTTTGGAAGCACTGGATGTCTTAAAGATAGATTATGCTGAGTACACGTTACAAAGTGGTTTGTGCATGTACAAGAGGTCTGACATGGCAAAGAAAAGTCAGCTTTCCTCTGTAACAGTAAATCCACTGTCCCCCACATAAACTAGCTTTATCAGGTACGGTTTATGTAGCTCAAGTATATACTGTCTATAATAATGTTTGATGCAACCAATATGCCCTACACGAGACAGTGCTATTTCCAGATCACTTGTGCTGCTCTTGTGGTTCCTCAACTGGTCACCCACGTAAGGCCCCTTGAAGCAGGCCACGTATTTTATCATTCCTCAAGGCCATCCTTTTTAGGAGTTCCTAAACAGCCCAAGATCCAGTTGGCTACACTGTAATCCCATACATCTAGCCATTTAACCCCTCAAATAACCACCATTTCCTACTCCTGGAAAGTGTTCTTCAAGAATTGTCCAACATCCTGCAAGGGCAAACAGATATCAACAGCTCTGTGTCCCTCAAAGAAGTCAAACAAAACAATGCTGCCTGCTCCTAAACTCACGTGCCTTCCCAGAACTACTCTTCCAGTGAATTGCAAGCGTTAACAACCAGAAGACCTGCATTAAGACAAGACTACAACATCATCAAGTAGAATATGATCAAATGTAACAATAGGATAAGGCTCTTCCAGATTGGAGAAGTAAATAAGCTTGTCACTGGAACTTTTGACATTCCAAATGTAGTGTTATCTTGGATGTTCCTAAGCTAAGAAAGAATGCATGCTACACTTCAAAAAGTCAAGATGTTCATTTAAATCAAAGAATAATTATATTTGATGTTATCTAGGAATCACTCGCAGACACCATCATAACAGACTGTAAGAAGGTCATGATAAAAATAATTATGATAGGAACTGATGAAACCCAAGAGACTGCTCAGAAAACTGGTTCCACTTTAATTTGGAGTGGTAGGTGATCATCAGAGGACTCCTGCATGTTATCTTAACTCTAATCTCAGAAGTAGGACTTCCCAGTGCAGGCAGGCGACAGACTGGAACTGTTGGTACCTAAAATTGTTCAAGTTTCACTTAATGCCATATGCTACCTATGGAGTTAAATGCAAATATAGTCGGTAACCAAAGAAACTCCTAAGCTAGGAGAAATCTCAACAGTAATAAAAGACTGACAGCAAGCCACCACATAATGCAGATGGACAGGATACTCACCATTGCCTTTATTTCCTTAAGAATTTGTATAAGACACATAAATTAGCAATAAAAATCTAACATGATGGGAAAAAGAGAACGAACAAACTCAGAAAAGAGAAAACCAGGAAAAGTCTAAATATTAAATTCTGACTACCTGTAAAGACTGACAGTGAAATTTAAAGCCTGTCTGTAAAAACACAAGTCAATTCAACTTTCTTACCATATACCAAACTATAATCCTAATTGACAGAAGAAAAACATCTGGGGCCCCTTCATCAAGACAAAATAAAGCAGCGAGGCCTATAAGCCTTTTCAAAACTCTATTGGAGGCACTGAGGACATCAGCTTAATTACTGACACAATGATGGAATTTAATAGCAATAGATTTTTATTATCACAAAGAGCACCATAGTTTCAAAAGAAATTTAGAAGAGGCTAAAACAACAGGAGTATGACTCCCATTAAAGTACAGATGGGAGGTTAAAAGGTAAGCTGGGAGTCTGCCAAAGTGCCAAATTCATAGCTAGCCCACAAGATTATCATAGTCCATAAAAGTGCTTGCACTGAAAACCATTCAAAACCTTTGTGTAAATTTACAGTTGCCAGATTAAAAAAAATAAACCAACACCAAAACCAAACAAAACCCACCCAAATAAAAAACCCCACCAAAACCCCCTAATTATGAAGCTTTGGAAAACAGAAATCTTAGCTCACTAAATAACTGTCAGAGAACAGGTAATGTGCTATTTAACACCTCGCAGAAAACAAAATAACCTAAACCAAAACAGGCAGAGATGAGGAAACAAATGAAAAGGTAACAGAAGAAGTGTTGCCAAGGAAGCTTGTCTTTCCAGAGCTACAGTCTCACTGAAGAAAACTTGTAAGTTTTAGTTTGAGAGCCATTATCTCCCCAGAATTGTTCCAAGCAACAGCCATGCCTCCTACAAAACCAGAAAAGTAAACAGCTATCAATCTCCGGAATGTAAATTAAATGTCTCTACAGAACGATACATTCTGTCTTTTATTTGGTTCCTGGTATTAGTTGTCAACCTCTAAACAGAGCATACCAAATAATACAGCGTTGGATAGCTCAATGACAAAGGTCTATTAAATTCTTCTTTTTCTTATCCTGCATTCTTTCTGTAGGAACTATGAAAATCATCTGTGTCTGACAAAATGAGTTCCTACAACCTGCATAATTACATGCAACTGCAAACAACCTAACCAGTTAAGCCAGGAAAATGCCCAGATTGCTTGAATGCAGTAAAGCTACATTAAGCTATTTCGCTCCTTTGTTTGTTTGCCAAGATACTTTGTACCATCAGTTCAGTTGACCTGAGCACTCGATTGCATAAAATATGTTGGTTTGGGTTTTCTTTTTTTCTTTCTCAGAGAGCTTAAAACAGAAACTTAAGCCTATTTGGTTTCTATTTCTGGATACTGGCCAGCATTGCACTCACCCCAGAAGCTGGAATGATTGGCAGGATCCCAAGAAAGAATCAGGATTATAACACTAAGGTTTGTGCAAGTCGAAACAGAGGAGTGGGCGGACTGCAGGTAATCTGTGAGAAAACTCCCCTAACGCTCATTCCTTCCTCCACACGCCAGTGCCATGAGACACTGACTGCCCTGGCTTCCCACAGACGCTCGGTGGAAGAGGACGTCACAGAACTTGATTCTTAAAGTCTCTCTCCCAACAGTAGCTGGTGAGATAACCACCTTGTGTGCATGGCCCTACATGACACACGTGCCATTTAGATAACAGATAATTTTCTTGTTGAAAGTTAGGCAATTAAACAGTAGCAATGGGTTTTGACCAGTAAAATCAGAGAGGCTGCCAAAGATTACTAACAGTAGCCTTTGAATATGGTAAACATTAGCGGCTAAATAAACCCATATTTGAAGAACAAGATCAAGTAGCTGAGAAACATGATCACAAGCTAGTTTAAGCAATCACTCTATAATGAAGTATCTCTGCACCATCTGCTTCTACTCTTAACTGTTTAGTGAGCAATGAAATGAGAAAGCATATACATTTCACAGTGTAGGTCATAATGAAGCATAATAATTACTATCCCCAAATAACAACATTGAAAGCAAGAATATTTCTTCATAGGGTGAAAGCAAGGGACTGAACATCTATAGAACATCAAAGGGGAAAGAGCTGAAAGCAACACAAGTCTAAAGAATGTAGTTACTGAACAACCCTATTTTTTTTGTGACTTTCAACTGCAATAAACCATTTCAATAGTTTATTTGAAATCATTGCCATTGCCATTGTTCCCCTGCATGGGAAATTCACATCCTCCCTGCAGACTTTAAATAGACAAGCTGTTCACGGAAGAAACCACAGAAGGTAAAAGGGAAACTTCCTCCAACAACAAGAAAACCCATCAGAATTACTCTCTACTTGCTACAGTTATTGAAATTTGTAACTGAAGGCAATATACCCAGGATTATCAATTGGCAATGTTTTTTTCTAAATAGAAAGATAAGAATACTGTATTAATAAAATTACTTTTTAATTTACCCAGATTGCTTTTGAGATAAAGACGCTCACCTGCAATAACAGTACTCTCCCTTGTACTCAGTACAAATTTACTCTTTGCTATAATTTTAGTTAATGATGCATTTTCAACACAGATTTCAATCACATGCAGGAAATACCACAAAACTTGGATCATTTGTACC
The DNA here is from genome assembly GCA_025447955.1 of Psilopsiagon aurifrons. Lineage (NCBI taxonomy): Eukaryota > Metazoa > Chordata > Aves > Psittaciformes > Psittacidae > Psilopsiagon > Psilopsiagon aurifrons. The sequence goes on along the minus strand of JAOEHY010002641.1, from coordinate 11,769 downwards.
ACACTGAAAGGGTATTTTCTGGAAGACTGATAAATTCACCAAAATCTTAGTCTCTACTTCAAATAGGCTGTGCGCCCTCAAAATATTGGTGACTAATATACTAGGTTACAATTGCAAACTAATACTGTAATTTTTTTTTTCCATTGAAAACCTGAATGGGAAAGGAGCCCATGCTTTCAGATGCTACTGACCTTGGGCATGCAACAAGCACAGCATCACTGGATGTCAGGTTCCACCAGTTGATGTGATCTCCCCTTATCCATGAAATAAGAAATAGGGCATGCACTGGACTATTCACATTTATGAGTGGACTCAAGACAGTGCAGCAGTTTTTGTTAGCAGAGAAAGAGTAGGGAGAAACCTGAGTGACATTAATGGTGGGAAAAAGATGGTACTGCTGCTTTGGTTGCTGTAGGAGATCTCAGGAAGTTCTGCCTGTGTTTGTCTGAAAGTCTTGGAATTCTTCTGCTTTGCTTTTATGTTGTGTTGATCCATTAAGTAATAACGGGATTTATGATACATGTTTTCTTTGTCACTGTCACATCACTCAATATTATCAAAGAACAAAGACACCATCTATCACAAAAACTGTAGCAGAGCTGTACCCAGCCATATATCGAAATACCTGTTTCAGAGATTTGAAACCTGCTACTTTTCAGAAGTGCCAATTCTGGAATAAAGTGAACCCAGCTTATAATGATGTGCACCAGTATGTGCAATGGCTAGTGGAGGATGCATTAGGAGCACAGACTTGGTTTCAAATAAAGCCAGAGATCCTATAGCTACTTTTCATCAAAGAAAATAGGGATAGTTCAGATAGCAGGGTAAACATCGAAGACATTTAATGTGATCAGAGTGACACTCTCTGTCAGGCATGTTTACTTTTAAAAGCACACATGTTCACTTTCTATATATACCACAACATCCATCACCCCACCATTTGCACAAGTATCTTGTGGACTAAGGGGGTGGCAGACAGGAGAAGGCACATAGCAAAATGCAATTTGCTATCTACCCACCAAGAACATGAGAAAGGGATAGCCACATGATTGCTATCTGTGGCTCTGTAAGTTCTAGATGTTGAAAGGCAAAAGAATGCCTTGGACAGTGTATAACATCACCTGCTCCAGCAATGTCTACCACTGAGAAACTTTTAGGTCAGCAACATCCTGAGATTGAAAAGGCTGTGTGTTCATTATGTAGCCTTAACTACCGATGTCTGAATGACTTATTGAACAAAGGTTTAATATTCATTTCCAGTAGCTTGAGGAAACCAATGACTTCTCTGGTAGCATAAGAACTTTTTCTATAAAATAATTTCTATGTATGGCTTTTAATGGCTTTGGCCATTAACTTTATCACAATTGTCGGTAGCAGCTCATGACATTACAGCGCCTGATCTGCTTATCTTGTTACGCTGAATTTCCTTAAAATACTGCGCAAATAAATATATTGTACGTAACAGCTTTCCTTTGTGTGGCTTTTCCTTTCTTATTATTTCCACTTTTTTATTTGTGAACATAAGTGAAATATGTACAAGTTTAAATAAGCACTATACAAAGCATTCTCAAAAATTGGCAAAGTACAGAGGAGAGAGGTCTCTATTTCTTTTTCAAGAGAGGGTTGCCTTTTACATCACATCACACTGCTTTATAAACCTCATCCTTCCATGAGCCATACCTGGGAATGAACAATTTTTCCAGAAGCCTGAGTCAGGAACGGGCCATAACGCCGTAACTCTGCCTCTTGACTTAGTCTACTGCCAAAGCCGTGATTTAGACAAGTTTTACGTTGGATCCCAGTGGCAACTGTGCCTTCCCATGGCCCGCAGGCCTGCAATTTTTGTTCTGAGTAAAAACTGTCATGAATGGAGCTGGCTTCATATTAGGCCTATTGTACATGACAAACAATCTGCCTCAGAAACTCGCAGCTAAACTCGACAGCAAATGGTTTTCTCATTCTGGAAGGCTTCTGGAGATTTTACAAACCATGTGTGCTCACACTGCTGAAAACACAGACTATTCAGAGCTTTTTTGTGAAAGTAGAGTGTGAACAGCTGAGGGCCTGGTGCTCAGGCTGAGCTGCCTGGTTGTCCTGGTCCACCACCACCAACGTGAACGTCCTGACACTAAGGCTACTAGCAGCTCTCTCAGGGACTTTCTCTTTTTTCTCCACTGTCTCCACTTTGGTTAAAAACACCATTTTCTAACTTTTTTTTCTTAAAGACTTCAGCTGAAAAATTCCTAGCTGGCGCTATGTATTCAGGCTGGGAATGGCAGGGTGAAATCTGTACTAATTATATTTACTGTTTCAGCCTCTGCTACAAAGCCCAAGTGTTAAGTCATCGCTAAATATGTAATGTGATAAAGCCTGTCCTCACTGACACCTCAGTGATCCCACTGAAGACAATAGAGGTTCCCAGGCTTAGCCAAGGATTGACTCAAACCTCATTATTCTACTCTGTGAGGTTCACTGCTCTTATTTTTATATCTCAAATAACATAAAAATAAGATTGTGCACTGTAACAATAGGTTAGGTGGAGCGCAAACTGAAAGTGCCTACTATGTATGTCTGTAATCCTTTTAAACAAAACAATACCAAGTCGTTACTTGATAAAACCACCTGATGAAAGATAATGAAAGGATGGTGTGAAGCTAGAAAAGCTTCTCAGATCTCAAACTCAGTTCTGAAAAAATGCTACCAGAACCTCAGAAAACAAATTCATCTGTAGACACATTAATTAATTTTGGCTCTGCTCAAAAGTTTTCCTTTGGAAACCAAAAGCAATGGTTTGGTTTTTTGGTTTTTTTTTTTTTTCTCAGTGTCCTTAGTAGGTAGGATGACAAAATTGCTATCATTTGAACAACAAGTTATGCAAATACAAAGAAAAGAGTACTTGGGTTTCAGAGAGAGTTTCTATGCCTAACCTAAAAAGACCAAAATGGTCTCATCTCTTTCTTATTTTTGAGTGAGCCTTTCTTATATAGAATAGAAAATCATACAGCCAACAAATGCATGTCTATCCAGGTAGCATCTTGCATTTCTGCAGCAGTTCTCCTTCAGCTATGTCAGCAATGAAGCCTTGTAACTTTTAATAACTCACATCAAGGATTTGTAACTTTTAATAACTCACATCAAGGATTACTGCTTTATACAGATGATAGGAAAGACAGAATTAAGGGTTATAATGTAATGAACCACAATTCCATTGACTTTTAAAATTTACATTAATCATGGAAAGTAGCTGGAACTCCGAAACATTTTGCTCTGGTTTGGTTTTCTTTTGTATTTCTTTCCTGTATTTTCCAAGATTCTGACCCAGATTTATCACACCAGGCATTAGGGTATAACTGAGATACCACATTTTGCCCGAGGCTCCCTCCACAGCCATCTCCACAGGCATCTCCAAGTGGATGATTCACAGAACATGCAGGCTGCACAGCTCCCTAAAGAAGCCTACCCTTCTTCATCGAACGTAAAGGCACTCCAGGACAAGCAGGATCCTGACCTGGTAGCTTCAGCTGCATTCCTAAAGTTAGGTGAGATGAATCTGAGCCTTTGCGTATATTCAGCATAAGCTGCCTCCCAGCTTCCTGCCTTCCAGCTAGATTTTATACAAATTAGTGGTAAAACTTCAATTTCTTCTCAAAGAAAGCCAGACAAAGGCAGATTTTTAACCCAGACCTGCATTCATTTGTCTTGTTACTTGTGTTAGAATTGCCACACGCACAGTTTGCTAGGCTTTGAAGTTATGTCCTGTAACAGTTCCTGATTTTTCTCACTTAGGTCATATGGCATTCTCCTGTGCAAATCTCCCAACATGCATATCCATCAAAAAGTCAGATGCTTAATTGCTCTACTTGGACACACCAAATAAAGGGCTCCAAAGCATTATTATTCTACATTGTTTCAGGCACATAGAAAGAGCATTCTAAAAAAATAAAAACAACAGAAGAAAAGCTGCTACTGTAATCAGCCATGATTGAAGGCATTTCCTGTATTTTGCTATCAAACTGGTTGTTTTTTCCATTACATACTAAGTGAACTTTAGTAAGGTCAAGACACCAGAGAAAAACAGGATCAGAATATCTTTAATCAACTAAAGTTGAGTACTTCAGTCTCTCTCTTTCAGATGTTCAGTCCTGGATCTCATCCCACATCTTCAAATTTCTTCCTTAAATTGTAAATACATAAACCAGGTCAGTCTGAATTTACGATTTAGACAGTTGTTTTCAATGGCATTTAACTTGTTAGCCTTACACTTCCCCTAGCTTAAAGGTCAATTAACCTCATGCTGCGTAACAATACCAATATTATTTTACTATGTTGTAAGTCCAAGAGGGGAGGCAGGTTTTCATTCACAATCACAATACTGAGCCAAAAACTTCCCTCAGTTGGAAGTCTATCATTTCCATCATGCTGCCTATTAACACCAAGAGTAAGTTCTGAAATTACAATTAAACAAAAGTCAAAGCTACAATAGCTTAGGTTAATTTGATCCAATCCTGTACATGCCATACTGCTGTCATGCTAAATACAATTTTAAGGTATACAGCATCCTGGTCCTGTGCTCTGACCCTATTCCTTTTCTAGACAAAATGTCCTTTTTTCTTCCATGAATGCCGAATAACATTGTTTTATTTGTTAATGTAACACAAATGTCGACACCTCCCTCGGAAATGACCAGTTCCAAGCATATTGTTGACTCGTTGAAGAAGGAAAAAGCATGCCATGTGTTCCCAGCAGCTACTAAGAAAACACCATGCTTTGGTCCAGTTTCATTACATAAAGGACAAGACCAGCCTGCCTGAATACTACTGTGAGGCTGAAAGGCGACTCATCATCCAATTTTATTACCTACCTACTGAATGCAGATGTCCACGGTAAAGGCCACTCAGTACCCCAGCAGATGGTCTCCAAAGCTTGCCTTAAGTCCTGATCTCCCTTACCCTCCTCTGTCCCCTCCCTTTCTAGCTTCAAAACTTCAGTAAATTCTCTCTTTCAATTCAGCTGAGGTTGTTTATCAAAAGAAAACTAGCAACACTCACATAAATCCTCATTTTCCAGCCAAGGGAACAGACCTTCCACAAACCCCAAGATGAGAACGTACAGTGAAGATGAAGAGCTCTTAAAATACTACAATCTGCCTGTGAAAGGTAGCACAGATCTTCTATATCCTAACTAGTGCTTATTTTGCTTTTATCAGGAACAGACAGAACTACCATTAGAGTCAGGGAAAAAATGAAAACGTGGTAATGCTAAGAACATACTTCATCACTTGAATTGATATTCTTTTTCTTTCATTCCTTGCAGAAAACTCTATACACTCTGTAAACATTTGAAGAAGATTTAAGAAAAGATTTTAGTCGGGCAACCACAACATGGGTCATACAATAAAATGGCCAAACATAGGTGATTGGGAGTACATCCTTAGCAGGTCATTAATGCACCAGCTTGAGCTCACATTCCAGTGTCTTCTCTGACTACCCAATGCCCTCTGCAGCTTTACGATTCCAGAAAATGTAAAGAAGAAAGGTTGCTGAAGGATTTGACATATGGTGTTTCTTTTTATAAAAGAAACAGATTTATCAGAATTCTCTTCCCTATGCTCCCAAGGGTGTCCTTAACCAGGGCACAAACACAGCTCCCAGCAGTAAGCAGGCTCCCGTTAAAGCTTCATATCATGTTTCCATGGAGAAAAATGCTTTCTTAGTCAGAAAACCAGAAAAAAACCTCTGCAGTGAACTTTTGTACAGATACTGATTTTTTCCAACCTCACTTTGGTCCCAATTCAAACTCTTGGGTCTTTTTATGGAAAGCCTTTCCACAGAGTAGTGCATGTAATACTGTGCAGAATGGACTAAATAAATTATATAGTACAAATGAAATGATGTAACTCAGCAAGAATGTTGCCTCCAACAAAATGTTTACTTATATGGAATCACTAAAGGAAGGACTTCAATAATTTCTGCTTCTATTCTGATTTAAATAGCATAGTTCACATGCCTAAACATCTTTTTACACAATCAGGTGGTTTGAACCTGGGAAGGATACGTAGGCTCTCAATTTAAAACCTTTTCTAACCCTGCTGAATTTATCAAGGATCAAAACAGCAGCAGTCAACAGCAGTTTAACAGATTTCTGCAGATATTCTTGTAAAAACAGTGAATTAAATCTATTTTGTTTTAACTTTCTAAAAGCATTCTGTTATATAGATAGATCTGTCCATTGCAGAATTCTGTAGGGTTAACAATTTGATATTTTATTTAATGGAAAATTACTGCAGTAAAGGGATTCTGGCAAAAAAAAATCAAATTCTTTTGTCTGTAAAATATGAAGATGATGTCTGTAAAATGGGAGTTGTTTGCCCTTCCAATGTTGATCTATACATAAACTCTTAATGCTGCTTCCAGACGTAGATTATAAAAGTTCGTGCTTTGTACTGATGGTTCCAAATCCAAACTCTATTTCAATATGCAATTAAAAAGGGTTATATATGTTAATAGAGTTATATTTTATAATACGGTCTTTTAAAATTACAATTGTATAGCCAAATCAAATTACCTTTGTCCCCCAACCTCTGCCAGAACCTGCACAAATGTTCGTAGAGAATCTTTACTTGTGTGGGAAGTTTCATCTCTAGCATTGTTTCAAATGAAGCTCCTGAAGCCTTCCCCCATTTCCTCCAGAAAACATGTGCTCAGGAATGCTACTTTGGCTGTAGGGCCAACATACAATATCATCAGTTAAAATCTACTTATACGAGGTTCCCCACTATTCTTAATTAGCAATGGAAAGATGACTCACGGGTTATTCACATGAAGTAAAACATAGCATGACTTAGGAAATTTACAGTGTGCTCACTTTTGCCAACATCAATTTTAGCAGAGTGCTATAGCAATTTACCTTCAGTGGGAAGAGAGCGGGTGCTGAGAAGGGCCTAACTGACCATCCCAAGTAACAAAAGAAGCAAACTGGAATACAAGATTAGGGATGCTAAAATATGATTTTAGTCTCTAACATTTAGTACTTATTGGGTAGTCATTGCATAAATACGGACTTCAGTAGGGTGATAATGTAAGCTATTGACCAAAGTGGGTGTTCTTGAACAATTCTCTCAACATAAAAAAGATACATATAATTATATCTTGAGCCTGAGGAATTATCTTTGTAACTTCTATGTGCCCAGCCACCAGGCTCTCTTCAGAGACCTGCTCACCAGACTCTATTCTCAGATAAGACCAGAAATTACCCTATAAAACTCCCAGATAGTTATGTGGGCAAACACTAGGAAGAAACCGAATAATACAGCTTACAGAAGAACTATTTTACATAAAGTTTCATTAAATTATAATGCTCAATAAAGTCTCTTTCCATTGTTCTGACAGCCTTAAACTAAGCATACTGAGTACAATTAAATTCTATTGTAAAACTGCTTTGCTTTTCAGGTGTCAGAAAGAGGTTTTATGGTAAATGAGAGCCATGATTTTTAAAGAACCAGTCTCTTATACACCGGATAGCTCATGAACAGAGCAACTTCTACCCAATCTGCAGATGTTTCAAGAATCATAGCCAAATCCTTTTCCTCTTGAGTCATCCACAGAAAACCAGGACTTTTGTCCTACTCTGTGTGTAAGCGCATCGCCTGCTCTGGTCTTGTGAAGGCTGGCAAAATACTCTCCTTTCTTTTGTGTATTTTCAAGAAGTGAAAAGAGAACCTGCCTGAAGGCCGGTGTTGTCCAAAGGGTTTCTCTCATCTCTACTCAGGGCATTTCGCCCTCTGTGGAGACCAGGTCACAGAGTTTTAGCAGAGGTAATTTCAATCGGGTTGCAGTGGAGTGCTTTCAGCCTTGTGCCAAGGGCTATGCTGTTGAGCTGCTGGCTACTACCCTGTTCACAATTTGAGGATCCCTTTATGCTATCAGGTATTTTAAGACTTTCATATAAATGAGAATCAGGGCAGCTTTATAATAGTTATGGCCCCTTTGGGCCTATTACAGATTATCAGCAAATGAACTGGCACACAGTTCGCATGCCTTTTTATGTCCTCAGTATACAGTACCATAAACACTTGCTGTCTCCTTATTGCTGGTTAAGTTTAGGCAAATATGTTCTCAGGCAGTTTCTTAAGTGCATATTATTTTTGTTCTACAAGTATGCCTTCAGAGCTGTTTTAGATTTATTGGTGTTTGGAAGCTTTTAAATATCCATTACCCACTTAATTGACCATAGCAGTTCCCTCTGACTCATTACTTGTGTTTGTTAGAATATATTTAGGCACTTCTTTTGAATGGGCGTTAACAGACCATAGGATCTCCCTTGGAAACCCTATAATAAATCAAGTAAATACCTGGTGAAGTGCTATAATGTTTATTTCTTACTACTTAATTTTATCTTTAACATTCCATGTTTTGAAGATATAAAGTTCCTCAATTCAGGTTACTAATGACCAAGCTCTCTTTGGTTGTCCCTGCTTCTGTATTATTCAACTTCATACCAGGGTGCACCCACAATAGCTGCTATGTTGGCTATCTACTGTCAAAGCCACCCCATCCTTCCCTTCCCTTGAAGAGACAATCATATGCCCTGAGACTAGAATACCTTGTGAAGAACACTTCACTGTAACTCTCAAAGCTACATTAAAAAGTGTACACAACTGTATGCACTTGACTTGCTTTGAAGAATGGTATTTTCTGTGATTTCTATATGTTAGCAGAAGGAAATTGAAGTCTGTAGGGAAAAGCATACCTGTATAAGTACTGGCATTATTTCTGGCCTCTCCCTTTTATTTTGTTTTCTCTCTCTCTGCTGTTTCACAACACTGACTACTGGAAACAAATTCTAGTAGTAGGAGGTAAGAAGTGAAGACCCATATGGTGCCTACATTGTGAAGAATTAGTACTGCTTGGCCTTCTCCCCATAATCTGGTTGCTACTGAAGAAATTGTTTTGTATCGAAAACATTATATCCCCAACATAAGTGGTCCTGGGGGGTCAAAATTCAATGCGGTGGTGATAAGAGAGTGTCTCTCCCGATGCCATCCATCCTGGGGTGTACCACAGTGCAGAAACCACACAAGCTTCCATATCAGTCAAAGTTGGCCTTGGCCTTGCTGCCATTCCTGCTTAGCCCTGCTCCACATCTGCTTCCTCCACACTTACTCAGCGCTGTGGAGATGATGAAAACAACTTATTTCTGCCACTGCCTGCTGCTCTGGGCAGCTGCTTCCTTGGACTCTGTGGAACACTGCAGCAAAGGAGAGGGGCAGGCGCTACTGCTGACACAAGAAAGTGAGTTAAGAGAAGTCTTATTACTCTGGCCGTGTTACCCCTCGCTTCTGCTCATTTTCAGCACAGTCGCGGCTACCTGATCCATTCTGTTCTACTTTCGGATTCCCCTGGTTAGACTGTACCTAGTCTGTCCAAGGTCCTTCTGACGTAACCCTGTTTATTCTAATTTAATTTAATGAACTCCCCAAAATGCTGGGGTTCTTACTAGTTTAGTCCATTAGCCATTTTAGTTAATGTCCTGGTGAGCAAGAAATATCATTTCAGTTTCCTTACATTTGAGTACAAGTTGTCAGCCAAAGACACATTTTAAAGTTTCTGACAGTGTCAGTGATAACCTCGTTGTGTCAGCTTTCAGATTGGCCAAACTCCCATTTTCCACAGCCTTTTGCAATGGCAGGCAAAACAGCACATAGTTTTTAATAACAGTGCATTCTCAAATGTGATGCATTTCTATTTCAAAATAAACACACTTTCAATCTAAAAAGTTGTACGCAGAGGACTTTACTGAACTGTATCACTCAAATATTCTTTATGTTGCTTAGTATTTTTAATATCGTTATTTTGGAATTCCAGTAAATAGGCTTTTGCATGTTTTCACCTAACGTTCTGCACTACTCTGCAACTTCTCTGTTGTGCCTAAAGAGCACAACAAAATCTTTGTGAGATGTCCATCACCTCAGAATCACATTTGCTGTGCTCTTCTCTACTACTATGAAACCTTGGCAGATGTACTCAACAGCATGCAAAGAGGCAAAGTCTCACCCATAACATGACACCATTTCAACATCCGCTTTCGCTGGGTTATAGAAGTATTTTCCATTGCTTGAAAACAAACATGACAGACGGGCACAGCAAAATTCACCCCTAACTTTTGCCTTTTAAGAACAGAATCACATTTAGGAAGCACCTTCAGATTTTTAATGCACTGTGAAACAAAAGGCATTCAATTCCTGCTGTTAGAAACTTGTTTGAAGCTGGTGTACATGGTTCTGTAGGAACAAAGCTGTGCCTCAGCATTTTAGGAAGACCACAGGGACTGTCTTGTGTCAGTACATTTCAGATTTACATGTGCTGCAGCTTGAACAGATTTTTATTTTGTGCATGTTTCTCTCAGTTAAAATCTTCTTATCAAATGCAAAAAGATAACACACATTTCTTCCTGTTATAAAATAAAAGCGCAAACATCAATCATCTAAAATCACTGACATTCACCCAGAAATAAAAACAAATATGCTCTGTAACATTTCTCTGCTATTATCTGTTGAGAAGCACTATCTCCCTCTCTACCGAGCACCGGAACATGGCTGCCCTCATAGGAATGTAAACTTGGCATTAACCCTGGCAGATTCCCACTCCCTGCCCTCTCTCATTTAACATTAACTCACTCCTATACTGTTATCAGAAGGTAAAGGTCATAGCTCTATTTACACAATACACCACTATACAAACGGTCATTAAACATGAAAATCTTGCACCAAATAAACATGAGGCAAAAAAACAATGCTGACCTCGCTAACGGGAACTCCCCCTGGAAGTACCTTGTCATTCCCCATATGAGGTCAATGGTGCTAGTCTATCCTTCTAAATATTAACTGCCCGCCACTGCTTCTGCACATACCCAACTCCCACACAAGAGCCAACTAAGGTCTTTCTTATGTTCCAAACCCAGGAGAAATTTAGAAAGCATTCTACTGTTGGCAAGACCACATGGTTCATATCCTATTCCCACAGCCTTTACTCATCCTTCCACAGCTGGAAACCTTGTCAAAGGCTCTCCTATACGACAGCAGTCTTTAGCACAATACATAAGCTGGGCAGATGGCAGGGTGGACTCTGTCAGTCCGAATGCCAGAAGCCTGGGAACCAACCCTCCTTCCTGCTTCTCATCTCCCTCAGCCCCGCTTTTCTCCACCCCAGCCCACTGCCTTTTCCTGCGGGGAAGACATCCTGCTTATTTATGCATTTCATGACGGCTGGCCTGCCTACATCCAGCAAGAGAAAGTGCAAAGAGGGCAGGAGGCCACCGAGTAAAGTCCCACCAGAGCTCATGTTCAGTTTGGAAATTGGAGCAGAGCACAGCAGGGCTCGAGCCCAGGGTGCAGACCCAGCCAGGAACACTGGTCAGGCAGCACAGCTTGGGCAGCAGTCCCCTGAGACACTGGGACTCAGACACACACACGTGCTGCAGCACAATTCACTCCTTGCTTCTGGCTTTTACAGAAGGTGATGGCAATACCTCGTTGCTCACTTGCTCCAGAAGCAAACTGCAAATTCTCTGTAGCAGACTCCTGCAACAGGTAGTTTATGTGGGCAAAGGATTGAGTTCAGGATAGTCCCATGCTTAGGTCTGAATATGTTACATGAGGGTCTAAGGTCTTTCCTGCCTTCCTTCATGGACCATAGCTCAAGCGCCAATTTAACCTGTTTAGACTTGCAATAAGATGATATTTACATACTTAAAAGCAAATGTAAGCCAAAA
>JAOEHY010002639.1:0-14077 GCA_025447955.1 Psilopsiagon aurifrons | reverse complement strand
GGGCCCTTGGCTCCGCTGCCGCGCTGCCCATGGAGCGCCCTCGCTGCTCTCGGCGCAGCCCGCGCCGCCGCCCCCGGGGTCTCCGCCGCTCCCGGCACCGCCTCCCCTCACGGGGCGGGGCTTCGCACAGCGCACACACCCCCCAAACCCCTCCGCCTTCCTGCCGCGGGCGCGCAGCGGCGGCCGCGGGGCAGAGATGGGTCTGATAAGGCGAACAATGGCCGGTGGGACAAGGGAAGGGAGGATTCCCGCTCCCGCATCACGGCACCGCATGGCGCAGCCTGTGCCCCCTCCGGAAAGGGAGTTGTAGCTGCCGGGTACTCGGCGTGTGTGTGGCGAGCGCAGGAGCGGCACGCAAACAGGCTTCAGAAGCCCAAATCCAGGCGGTGTTTAGCAAACAGGGTCTGCTTTTAACTGATTTTCCTAACGAGAAACAAACAGACCGTGGCAAAGGGGAGAATTATGTTTCTCATGCTTGACCCCCCCCCCACGCTTTGTACTGCTGAATCTGGTATGTCTCTCCCTGTGCAGCTGCCACCATTGTTATGAATAAGATGAGTGTGTACACACACACACATACACGCTTCCCTTCCTACTAAGCTGGCTTTATTTCTGAATAAGCTCTGTTGGCTACTTAGGGAAAAGCAAATCAGCAATGAAATCCAAGCGTAACAATGCCAGACTATATGCGCAGGGTGGGAGTGGATTCAGCCACACCAACAGGTCACATTTTGGCATAATCTAGCTTCCCAGTTTAGCTGCATGTGTGCATATATGTGCCTTTTGGTTTGGTCAAGAAGAAGAAGAAAGCTGGAAAAGCAAGAATTTGCAGCATCATACAGAAACTCAAATATTTCCCAGCAGCATCAGGACCTTTAGACTTCCATATGGACCTTTGCTACATCAGGTGATGGCAGCAGTAGGTTTTCCACCTTCTAGAGGCAAGGATTACAAACCCACACTTTATTCCTCACTTACTAAAAGGACATTTAAATTCAGTAGTCTTCAGACCAATGTCCAAGCTCTGGAATGGGACATACTTTCAATCATGTACCAAAGCATCTAATTCTTAGCCCAGCTCCTTAACCCCAGCAGTTTCAGGTAAAATTCTTCACCCTCGCTCCAGTCTCCTTCCACTACCCATTCACGATTCTGTGTCAGATCACCAGCCTTCTCCTTGTTCCATTCTTCCTCTCCACATATGCCATATATATCCATTTATCTTCTTCTATTGGAAGACTTCTGTTCCATTTCTTTTGGAATTTATAAAGCCTGAAACGAAGCAACCAAACTAAACCAAGATGTGACATAACTCACCTCCAGTATCAATGTTAAGCACTGTTTAATAACTTTACTTTTAAAAAAATAATCCTAAACAAAATGTGATGTAAACCTAGAAATCCAGTAAAAGGTATAAATTCTTCAGCTCTTCTAAGTATGGAGAAAAGCAAACAAAGAAAACAATGCCCCGAGCTTCAAACAGATTCTGATCATTCAGGTAATTGAGCAGATGTCAAAATTAGGCAAGAGTAAACAATTGTAAATGAATTCAATGTGAAAGCAAGGAACTATGGTGGGGAATGTGAGTTAAATAGTACAATCAACAAACACATCAGCTGAATGGAGTATTAGAGCTTTACTGTGGGAAAAATCATTGAAACCATTAGATAGTAGCATCCAGTAGCAATAAAAAAGATCAACAAGTAATTTCACCTATACTTATCAACAGGTAGAATACAAAGCAGTGGATACTACTTGGTCTGCCAAACCTTTGTTAGAAAGAAAAGCATATAGCTACAGCAGACCCTCTCTTCCTTACAGACAGTGTTTTGAGAACACAAGGGGCTTCACCTTGTCATCATGACACCATTATAGAAAATACAAGGAAGAATAAACTCAGCTGTTCCAAGTACTTACCCTGCTACAGGCCTTCTGTTTCTGAAGCATCATAAAATGATGCTTCAGCCCCTTCATGCATTCTCTTCTCTCATCTCAGCTCCCACATAAGCTAACCTGCATCCATGCAAGAATTCAGCAATTATTTTGGTGAATCATGTATTTGGGAAAAAAACAGTTAAAAAAATAAGATTTTGTGGTTTTATGCTCCTGAAATATTTTGTTTCAGCCACTTTTGATTGAAAACATGAAAGTGTTCTACACGGTGGGAGGCCCAGCTTGAAACATGTTTGGAAGAACATGTTTTGAGCCCACATCTGCCACATGATGTGAACGTTAAGTGAAGTTTTGGGTTTTCCTCAAAGGAAAACAACAAACATTTGTCCTTTTCAATTTAGTTGTTCAGAGCTTTCTTCCCTCTTCATTCTCAGTTTGCCTGCCAAATTGAATACAGAGTCCTCTGCATTCCCTCTGAATGAAGACAAGCATGAAACAGCTTCAGCTATGTCCCAGACTGTACAGTGTTGATTACCTCCTAAATTGCTTTGGAAACTATTACATGAAAGAGAACTGTAAATAACAGATCTACGCTCAAGAAAACACAGCTTGTATAAAAGGCCAGGTGTACAACACAGCCTCCAACTTCTGCTGCAGTGGATGAACTGCAAGAAGTACTAAGTGTCTAACAGCTGCTGGATGTTGGTCATCATTTGCTAGTTTACAGGGCTAATGCCCCCTTTTTAGCCACATATAACCTACAGCATCACTAATGCAGTTGAGGATGTGAGAGGTTGTTTAAAGTCACCTTTTTTCTGCACTTCATCCAACTCTCCTGGTTTGCTTGGAATGAGCAATGGGTTTGTTCAACGAACAATCAGTTATTAGGCAAATAGCAAAGACCGAGGCAACAAAAACAGTAGAGTGCCTCAACAATGTATTCTCTAAGAACAGGCACCCAAATCAAATTTGTTTCTATTAAAAATGCTGAGTTTTCCTGTGAGCAGCCACTGAAATCTCTAATTCCTTAAGAGCCACTTGTGTGATTCTCGTAACAGTTGTTTTTGTTTTCTGATAGAGCATGTGTACACAGGGAACTGAAAGCTACAGCACAACTCTTCAAAAACAAACCAACCAACCAACCCCAAAAACCCCACCCAAACCCCAATCTATGAAGTAAACTTCAAGTACCTGCTTCTGCCTTCTCAGGGTTGAATAGTACATTACTCATGCAGACACCCCTTTGAAATCCAAGGAAAAGCCTGCCTGATGCAGCTTCCATCACTCTTAAGAGAATAAATATTTCTAGGTAGCAGCATTTAATGTAAGTAGAACCGGGAAAGTGACATTTGTGAAGAAATCAGCTTCAAAATATACTGCCTCTATTTTATATATATGTAGAAGTGCCGAATATTCCAGACTAGCTGGAAGATGCAAGAACTGCAAGCAATAGGAGTTCAATACAGAGCTGGATAGTTGTTAATATTGTCAAACACCAAGTCAGCAAGGGAAGCTAGAGCTGAGAAGGGAACTCAATTCTAGCCACACACTGAACATCACTATAAATAATTGTAAACAGACTACTTAGGTAACTTGGTAGAAGTTTCCATCTTCTGCTTATATTCCAGAGAGCTGAGTTCTGCTCTCAAGAAGTATTTCCATAAACCATTTCTTTCCAAGAATCTCATATACAGCCTCCTCCAAAAGGCCAACATGATTTGTATATCAGAAACCAGTTCAAGACTCAACCTGAAAATGAGTTGTATGAAGTCTGAGAAAACCCAGGAAACTGTTCCCCCAGCCCCACTGCATGTACTGCTGCTTTATAAAAGAATATATACTTTGTTTTCCCCTCACACAAGATCTCCATTTTGGCTGTAATAAATGCCACCCACCTACCTGAGAACCCATCAAGATATCGAGATGCAGATGCACTTCCTAGAACATCCTACATTTCAGCCAGTGCACCAAATGCCCTGAGGGGAGTTCTGTGGGTGAAACTGCAGCAGCCGCTGTGCACTGGAATGAACCTGCAGAACCAACCAATGGACAGCTTAAGCACCCCATCTCCTGCAGACATGCTTCTCACCCAGAGATCAGCCACCTCCTTCTTCTCAGTCCTGATCTTGAGGCAGACCAAAAAGCACTTCAACAAATGAGCAAGGGAAATGAAATGTATAGCTTTAGCAGGTATTAAAACCTGTATATTTTGTTTAATGACTCATTACAATTCACCTCCAAGATAATCCCTCTATGCTTTTTAAGGTGATGAATGAGGCCTCTCTTTTCTATAGGACATAATCACTTAATCACCTCTCACATTGCTAATAGTCCTCCACTCATCTCTATTTCACTAATACTGTCTGGGTTTTTTTTTTTTTTTCTTATATTCTGATATTTAGCCTGATGTAGAGCAGTTATTTGCAGTTATCCTCAAACCTGATGCCCCCAAACTTGTTGCTTCTACTTTTCAGTTATACCAGCTGATCTCATCTACAACTCTTTGATCTTTCCTCTTTTCATGTAACATCCTGCCCTGCTCAGGATGAGCTACATACCAGCATTAACTGTGTCTCAAAAATGATGCAAGGCTGGAAGCATGAGAAATGCAGCTGGACAGAGAACAGCTCAATTTGCTAATCTTCCAGGGAAAAGGATTGCCCCTGGCACAGGCAGAACCCCATTTCCTAATGTTTAATGAGCAGTTTCTTAAAAAACTTCCACCTTAACTAGCAATTGCCAAGGAGGACAGTGGGTGGTGAGAAATGAGAGGAAAGACTGCATGAAGGAAACAACTTCCAGAACCTTCGGAGCTTGTCAAATGCACTATTAACCACCAGCAATTACAGCACAGCGACCTGCTGCTTTGGGAGCCAGGAGGCCTGAAGGTAACCACCATGGCTCAGTTAGCCTCACCTGCTGTACTGGTACCAGCTGGATATAAGAGAGGGAAAGCCCAGCAATTAAGGGTTAGTAGAGAAACAGGCTGTTTCTAGAGGGAATAGGAGGTTTGGCTGGGAACTACTTGTAGGTGGTATCTTGCCAAAGGCTGTTGGGTGGGTGGCTGTTGGTTTGATGTGCTCTGGAGAGCACGGTGACTGGCTGCCAGCAGGGGTAGAGGTGATAAGCAAAGCTGCTGGGGCTGGATTTGCTTTGCAGGAGAAGGGGGTTGTGCTGCAGCTTTATGTTTTGAGTTAATGGTTGGAAGTAGATTCTAAGATACAAAGACAGTGTTAGCCAGTTTCTGAAAGTCCTCAGAATGCTGGGCCTGCGGGGTGCTTTGGGGGTTCCTCTTGTTGCTGCGTTTCTTTCTCATTGCTCTAGAGCATGCCAAAATCCTCCTGAAAATGCTGACCATTGCTGCTTTCAGTTGTAAAGCAAAAATTCCTTTATATGTTCTCAACAGTCCTTCGTAGGTTAAGTGTTTGGTAAATCAAACGAAAAACAGCAGCAAAAATGTGTGACTAGAAACTTTTCCTTCCTTCCATTTGCATAATTACTAATGTTACAGTAAGTCAATTCATGCCTCATAACTATTGTTAGAGAAAAATGGAGTGTAAGTCAAAAATACTTCTTTGCCAGAGAGAAGAGTGCATTTCAGGTTGGGAGAGCAGGTAAGGTCCTTAAGTAGCAATCAAATGCACTACATGTAATTAAGTGGTTTTTATTACCAGGTCTATTCTTTTGCCTCTTCCTTCCTTTTGCCTCTGATGTTGTGGCATGATTGTCCAAATCCAGTCCTGACAAAACCACCCAGGTTAAAAGAACCCCCATGGTTAAAGGTGTTACAGTTCACTGGGGTCATTTTGCCAAGAGGGTGAGTACAGCTTGCCTTGATGCTGGCAAGCCAAAGCATAACAGTTTATGATGGGGTAGGAGCTCTCAACCCCACAACCTGCTGTAGGTGAAGCTGGAATAGCTTTTCTCATTGTGGGTTAGTGTTTTCTGTGCTAGTTTCTAGCACAGAAAGACTCTATATGGCTTCTCTATGCAATTTTGTTGCCAGGGATCATGTTTTTATGCTGGTGCCTAGACCAATAAGAGAGATGCAACTAAAGATCGACACTGTTGATACCTCAGCTGTTATGCAGTTTCTGCTGGAAGAAACTGTTTCATATTCAGGTTTTGTGCTACTATATCTATTTCAGATACAATAATGTATGTTTTCTCTGTTTTTCTCATCATTACAGAGCAAGGTATACTTTATCCTTACTATAACTCATAAATAAGTAAGCTTTATGCTAATGTAGATCTATCTGGTTATTCTGCTTTCTCACTACAGAGTCAGCATCTAACCATGGTATTACCCAGGGCAGAAAACAGCTGTAACATATGGCTGGTCTGAAGTCTTAGTGAATTTCGTATGCTGGTCACATTACCTGAGGAAGTATATTTTATACAATGAGCTCATTCAGTGGTTTTCATCCTGGACTTTATAATCTGGGTATCTCAGCCAAGTTTTTTCTAACATTTCCTTACAAATTAAGTGTTACAGTCTCCTTTGTGATTATGGTTCCCTATCATCTGTATTAATTTGGGTCTTTCAAATGACATCCCACTTTATTGAACACTGAGGAGCATCCATGCTAGAGGGTATACTATCGTTTAATGAAATTGCTAAGGTGATCACAGCGTGTTCATAGGTTTTGAGAGTATAGTGCTATTGCTTATCCCTGTTGGTATTCGTGACTTCAGATCAATCTCCCGAGGCAATATTGTCATAAGGACTCTGTAGCATGTCACTAGATTTGCACCAAAGGTGAGCCTCAGGAGAGGGCTCTACTCCTAGTTCTATGCAACAAGTTACATGATTTGTCAGTGGTGTTTCTCATCAAAAAAAAATCTGATTGCTCCTAATTATGAATGCCTCTTGATAATGAATATGAGCCTCAGACAAAGCTTCTGGGAGAGGGCTTGCTACTCAAACTGAGCTGGTAGTCCCATCAGGATTTAATTTCTTTCCAAATATTGGACCTTCACTCAAGTGATATGATTACAAACAGCTGCTGTGCAGTTGGGAGACTTAGATGTGGTATAAATAAATGCAAGTAGATAAGATACAGGTATGAGCCCTGTAAGGGTGAGAAAGTTACCAAATGCCTCTTAAATGTCTTATATTTCTAATCCCTTAAATGTCTTATATGTCTAATCCCTGAACTACTGTACAAAAGCCTCAATAAAAACAGTGAATGCTATTCCATTTCTGATGAAACACTTGCAGGTACCTGGTCTCAAGGGACAATTCCTGAGCAGATCTCAGCTGTGAACCTTCCCACAGCCTAAGTGCAGCACATGAATTCCTGAAAGGGATCTCCTGCTGACCTCAATGGCCCTTTGCTCAGGGCGCAGGTTGTTCAGCTGTCCTATAATGAGGCTCCTAAATCTTCGTTTTCACAATGCAGGGAGTGTAGGTGCCTAATACAGGATTCCCTGCAGGCCATGGGCTGGGACACCAAGTGTTACAGCCCTTCAGTCTCTCACTGGACCTGGCCCAAAAGTTGCTAATCCAACACCCAGCAGAGGTTTGTCTGTTTTCTTTCCTGTTTTTGCTTTAAATAGTAATGCTGAATCTGATTAGCTGCAAGACAGCAGATGCTATGGTAATGTAAGATTTGAGTAACAGATTTGAGAACAGATTCTGGCCTCAGTTTAAATGACATTTATTATTATTTAACGTTTTCTTGAGCAATGGAAGCTAGGGGTCCGAGACCTTGCTCTCTGAGAAACTCCTTAGTGAATAATACGTACAAGATCAGGACATTGTTATTTCATAGTATATATATCGATCTGAGAAAATAAATTTGCTGTATCTAAAAGAGCAGGATATATTTTGAAAGATGATACTGATCACAGAGGGGTTAAGTGATATGCTAAGAAACTCCTCTACTTCTGTCATCTTACCTAGGTAAAATAATCCAACATGATACTTGCACTTAAAGGTCTATAATGGAAATGGGTGAAGTTCTGTTCCTTTTAGTTTATGAATATGAGATAAAAATACAGAGTACAATTCACTACATTGAAATCCACAGTGCTTTAACAAGTCTACTCTGACAAAAGCCACAAATGCCTTGCACTTACTGATAGCCATTGGAAAGTTTAGTCTCAGCAAATATTATTTCATAAATCTGTAGCCTGAATTAGATATCCAAATTTTATATAAATAATAAATTGCAGTAAATAAAAATAAGCCAAGCCTGCTTGTTTGTGTCCAAGTTACTGCTGGCTCACTGCCACCTCAGCAATGTGGAACTGGGTTTGATACCAGCATGAAGGAGAAACCAAAGATGATAGGCTTGCAGTCAAGTGAATGGAAAGGCTGCTGATGCAGCCTTGAGCTGTGGCCGAATGCTCGCTGACTGGAGACCTTCCTCCGCTTCCTTCTGTGAATTTACTTGTCTTGGTAGGAACACGTGGAGATTCCCTGTGAGTGCCCCTGCTTGCCCCATGATTCAGAAAGATGGTAATCTCCATTTATGATAGGACTCCTCTGTGAGGAGTGAGCACAGAGTCCTTTTGCATTGGCAGATGCTGCTGGCAGCTGCTCTGGGAAGAGCACTCTGAGCAGGTACAAGTTTATGGAGACACAAATTCCATCCTAGAACCAGCGGCCTTTACTGAGAGCAGGCCACAAACCTGGGCTGGTGCCTTCCTTGCCACCCTTGTGGAGAGGCTTTGGGAGACCATCCTCATCAGGCAGACAACCTCCAAGTCAAGATTTAGCCATGAAGCAGCATATAATCAAGAAGGCAACACTGGCAATCTTCAGCGTAGGAATGTAACTCCAGTGCTGATGGAGCCTTTGCCATCTAATTTCAGTAACTTCTTCCAACCAATGGAAAATCTCTGAGACAGACTTGGCTGCCAAAAGTTACAGGCTTTGAAGTGTGCTGGCAGGTGAAACTGCATGTCAGTGACCTACAAAAACATCAAAAGGCATGTCAGGGAATGCTGATGCAAGGGCTGAAAGCTGGAAATCTAAAAAAATCCTCAAAGATAGTATTAAAGGGCTTCAAAGGTAGGAGATCTGCAGAAAAACAACACTGATCAAAATCAGACAGAGAAACAGAAGGTTTCTGACTTGAGTAGAAGTTGGAAAGAAAGTGAAAGGGAGAAATACGTACTGCTTTTCATGGTCACATATGTACATGTACTGTGTAAGCAACAGCTACCTTGTCTTCAAGTTGTATACATGTATATCAGTATGCTCAGAATAGAAATACATACAGTTGATGCCTCAGAAGGAGAGTAATAATTGATATCCATGTTTTTCTTTTTACTTGCCTACCTAAAAGTGCAGTTTAATAGGTTTGTTCATTCTTATAACCTAGTTTATCACAATGTAGAGAGTATGAAACAGTGAAAGCCACTGTCATTAAAGATCAGGTTCTTCGCATAATCGGCTAGAATCCAAATGTGGGACCTAAAAGACTGAAAGTGAAAGCATTAATGTAGGAAATCTACTCAGCTATGGCTTAATCTTAACAGTAGAAGGCTTTTTATAATCTCTGTTACTTTACCTTTTCAGTATAGGGTTTTTGTTGGTAATAACCTAACACGAGAGCATAGAATATATGTAGAAGGAACTCTGGAACTGGAAATAGGTAATGCTTCAAAATAAGAATGATCAGGCTGGGTAAGACCAAGAATCCAGTAGGACCAGTATCCTGCTTCTCATAATAGCTATGAGTGGATGCTTAAGGAAGATATGAAACACTGGACAGGAATTTATAACACTTTCCTTGAGCTTCCAGCCATTTGCAACTGCGAAACTTCCTGAGCTAGGTAGGTTTTCTGTGTATCTACTCATTCTCAGGGAATTCTTCTCCCAAGAACCTGGGAGAACTTGAGCTTTCCTGAAACTAAACTTTTAGCAAACACAACAGCAGGGAGTTCTCAGCTTTACAAACACTGTGAAGAATTGCCACCCCTTCACCTCTCCAGTTTAGATACCTGAGAGTCACAGCTACTGCGCAGAGGCTCAGCCTGGGCTTCTGATTCTGGCCCCTGCCACAACGCCTGGGAAGACAATCTCTATCACAACAAGATGCAGGAGCAGGTCCTGCATCAATGCTACTGTGCAATGAGTGAAACAAGACATAAAGGAGAAAGAAACAGCAGCACCATATGATCTTGCACATCAAAATGACCATGTGAAGATGTTTTGAAAGTAGATGATACAGCACACTTGTGTGTGCTCTGTGGTTTCCCCTGGTGCCAGAGTGCACAAGGCTGTAGTTAAAATTCCATTCATATTTTTGTTTCCTTTTCATGAAGTTCTGCTTTCAATTTTCAGTATGTAGCAGTGTTACCAAATAAGGGAGAAGCTGCTACCACTCTGGACGTGTAGCACTGCCTGTGCACTGGGGTGCAGAACAGAAAGGGATTTCTTTTTTGGAATTCCAATGGGAAGCACTGATTCTCTGTAGCCTCCAGTGCAGACAGAGAAACTTACAGGCAGATGGTATGGTAGATCAGATTTTTCCTGCTTTGCATCCATGCAATTTGAAAAGAAAAAGAAAGAAGCCATGCAAAAGTAATGCTGTTGAAAATACCAGATAGAGTAAGAAGGGTTAAGCTGTTTAGATCACCTGCTTCAGATGCAACATAAATCTTGTTAGGTTTTTTTTTCCCCCTCCGGGAGGAAAATAAACAGTTCCCTTGAACCAGGGGTGGTAGCAAGCCCTAACAAGGAAAAGCAGGACACATTCTTTCCTTTGTAACTAGTCACTGAATTGCTCCCAACACATTCCAGATCTGGTAGGATTGTCTTCGCCTGGAGGCCACTGCCTGAATTCCTGCCAGTTAATAAAACACCTATGGAAAAAGGCACCACGCTTTCTTTCTGATGGAAGTGGATGATTGCACCCAGTCCCATGGTCATGAGCAGCTTTGTTTGTGTCTGAAGATTTATGAGTTTCCTGGGTGTTCCTGTGCCTATAAAAGTTTGAGTCTGTAAGTGTCATCTAACATAATTCTTCACTAAAGACTTAGAACAGATATATGAAAGATAAAGAACTGTTTGTTGTACTAAGTTGTGGTTATGAGTGGCATTTTGAATTACTTCCTTTACAATGAAAGGTTTGTATGGAGAAGGGAATGCTGCCGGTTTGCTTTCACTGACGGTGAAATAGGGAAATGTCCATACCAATCCACGATCAGGTGTGCAGTATTTAGCCCAGGAGGTGGGTGAAACTTTGCAGAGCTGTTTGGACAATGATTCCCATCACAGAATGTTGTCAGTCAGTACTCTGGGTCATAACTCCCCATTTCTGTGGTTGTAGATACTGTTCACACAGACTGTCAAGAGGAGTTCCAAGATTCAAAGCCCAAACTGGTAGGAAAGCAAGCTTATACCCTTTTCCAAAGAAGCAGCTAGACAATTCAACTAGGAAAAGGAAAATAATTGAGCCTTCATACTCAAGGTAATTCCTCAGTGTTGTTCTTGAGCTTGTTCTATTCCTACCATCAGGTAGCAAGTAGTTTGTAACAAGCTTTGAAACCTCTCTCATGTTGGCCAATTCTGTTCCAAGTGAAGGGAAATGTTAATGTTGTTACAGAGAAAGACTCTGGAATAGCACTGAAAGCAGCTGCTTCCTGGAAAACATTTGGATGGCTTAGTGAGGCACCAGGGAGTTCCACTAGGCAGCAGCTCATTGCAACATTGCAGAGATGGCCAGAGGAAGTTTCAACATAGACCAGTGATAGCTCGTTATTCATATGTCCACTGCACAAATGCAAATCCAGTAAGGCCAGAAGGCCTTCAAGGCTCTAAACCCATGGTAAACGCTACTCTTAAAGAAGTAAAAATGTGTAAGACTGCAAAACAGCATGACAAGAACCACAGTGAGAATATTGATGATTCCATTTTACCTATAAATAGAACTTACATTCTACACAAATACCGCTTTTTGGAAACTCCATATAGTTATGTTACATTGTATACTTTTGATAAAGCCTGAATCAACAAGTCTGTATTTGGGGTTTTATTCAGAGATGCTAGAAGCTATAGCTCCAGTCATGTAACTGCTTGTGATTAATATAAACATAAACTTCAAAGGGGTCTTAAACATGTACAGAGCTCCTACCGGAGTGACAATTATGGAATCAGTTTCTTCTTAAGCTCAAAAGATGAAGTTCTGTGGCAAACAACAAAAAGCATCTGACAATGTTAGTCACTTTATTTTACAGCTCATTCTCAACTATTTCAGGTATATAGGCATTTTTAGGAACTTGTTTGTTTCTTTACATAAAGGTCTTTTAACATACTCCAGAAAAGGAATGGAATACCTGTTTTTGAAGTGTCCTGTGCAGTCTGCTTTTTCACTGGTTTAACTGCTATGACACCAGAAGGTGTATGCTCATTAAATACACTTTCAGTATGTTAAATGAGATCTATAGATTATTAGCTTCATAGTTACGCTACTAATATTATTTCTGCACAATGTGTTTTATAGATATTCCATAATATCAAAGTTATGGAGGCAAAGAGGGCAATGCCGTTTCACCAGCGATAAGGCTGTACTGTACAGATGTTCCCTGCCACTGCAGCTAGTCCACTTAGTCACCTCCAACACATGCAAGAGACTTAGAAATGAAGATAAGGTGAATACAAACCTAACTGTAGAATATAATTATATGTGAAGATGACAGCAAATGCATATTTATCCCGCCATGAAGTGTACCGTATTTGCATGGATTATTTTTTTTATAATTTGCTTTTTTAGGACGTTAATCTTAAGTGGCAGCTGATGGTTTACAACTGTAACCTTATGGCACCATCCTGTGGCACAGCTGGTAATTGCACGACTGCTACAATTCAAAGTGGTTTGAAGAGAAGCGAGTTATCCCTACTGTCCTAAAACTGATTGAAATATACTCTTCAACCCATGGCTAGTGTGATTAATACACAAAAAATACAGAACTGGCAGCTGTGTGTTTGAAAAAGACAAACTCGGGTTGGATGGGCTGAAAATCTTCATCCCTAAATCCTGAAATAAATTATAATAAGAAGACTGGGATTGGTTCTGTGGGAAGTATTTCAAGTAAATATATAAAGTCAGGGTGGTATATGGGTGGAGAATAGGCAACACAGTGTCTGACTGTATAAAGGAGGGAGAGAACAGAGATGATTAATGTCTGAAAGGAACCTGAATTTAAAGCAAATAGTCAGTGACTAATCAGACATAAAACCAGACAAGATTGTATTGGATTTAGCTGGTTTGTTTGAGGTTTGGTTTGGTTTTCCCTACATGTAACTTGACACTCTATTCAAGTGAATATTCGTAAAACACATTATATGGTGCCACTCACAAATGTATCAATGAAGCTGACAAAGTTGATAATTGTTATAAGGATTCTAATACAGGCAAGGAACTGCAAAATGTGGTAAGGAAGTGAATGCTTTTTGAACAGTGAATCCGGCTACAAGAAAGCTATTAGATTTTCATATAGTCAATACTGACCTCACATAAATGTAACTGTTGCTCTGTTGACAAAAAAAATTGAGGGCATCATTAATATTACGCAGGGAAGAAAAAGGTTTATCCTAAGAAACAGAGGCATAAGAGAGTGAAGTTTTACAAGACCAACTACAAATCATACCTCTGAACAATAATAACAAAAGATGAACTATAAGGACAACACAGTATTTGGAAATAGCAAAACAGGTTGATCTAGCTTATATAGGATGATGACACGTGTGATAGAGTTAGAAAAAGAGCAGGATTTACCTGCCACCAGAGGTATTTCCTGCAGAAACAGGAGTGACAGTAAGACTTTAAAATGGAATAGTCAAGTAAATCAATAAGCAGAAAAGACACGCATCACTGGCACATGTGCAGAAATGATTACTGAGGTGACCAAGAGGAGTTAAAAAAAAAAAGGCTGAGATCAGACACAGTTGTGGCATATAAAGACATAAACTAGGTAAACACCAAGGAGGGAGATCTGCTAAAGCAGAAGGGCAATCAGTGATGAGGAAAAATAATCTGGTATAAAATGCCAATTTGTAAATTAAGATTAGAATTTAGGACGAAGGTACTAACCCAGAGGAGTGAGTTTCTGTCGTGGCTTAAGCTGTAAATCAGCCATACAGTTTGTTCACCCACCTCCCCCTCCTAAAAGAGCTGTCGTGGTTTAAGCTGTAAAACAAGCAGTTTTGTTCACTCACTTCCCCCTCCTT
>JAOEHY010002638.1:0-28907 GCA_025447955.1 Psilopsiagon aurifrons | reverse complement strand
GGGTGGCATGGTTTAGTGTGAGGTGTCCCTGCCCATGGCAGGGTGGTTGGAACTAGATGATCTTAAGGTCCTTTCCAGCCCTAACTATTCTATGATTCTATGTTTATTGCCAGTCTGGGAAGAATGGCTGTGTTGCTCCCTGTGAGATCGCAGGATCTGGACTGTAAGGCTTTTGGCCTGTGGTGCACTGCAAGGAAAACTGCATTCACTTGCTCCTCTCCTCCTTGTTCTACCACCTGTATCCCCAGACCTGACTGGCACAAGAGGACCCTGAAAAAAGTGCACACCCTCTTCCTCCTGGCCTTCAGGCATAGCGTGGCTTTGTTCCCAGGTGTTCCTCAGAAGCAACAGAGTTTTTTGGGAACTGAAGGGAGGCTGAGGAGGATCTCATACAGACCAGACATCAAAAGTTAGGGCAGACAAACCTCTTGCATGAGGATTTGGCAGTCACGTAAAGCTCTGCAGAGCTCAGCATGAAAGCCAAGGTACAGGATAGCACGGACCTGAGTGCTGTCCCAGACTCTCAGCGGGCTCTGCTAGATCCTATAACAGCTCAAGAGAGACACTGCAGTTCTGAAACTGGCTCAGTGCTGGCTGAAAGCTACCTTGGAGTAGTAAGCCTGGAGGTTTCTTTCTTTATTTTCCCCTCCTGTGGTTGTCCATGACCAGATTTGTGCAAAACAGGATGTTTGATAGCAGTGCAGACAGCATCTGTCATATATAGCTGATTTTCCTATTCACTTTTCAGTCGGCTTGCTTTGCCCATCGGGTAATAAAGCAGTGCTACAGAGGACAAACAGCTATAAGGAAGTAATCAAGGTAACTGTCTCTCTTCAGCTCTGTCCTTTTACTGCCTCTGATTTTATTGCCACTACCTCCCGCAGCAGGAAAAGTGCAACACAGAGCACTGAGAACCGGGAATGAACTTTGCTCCCTTACTGGCTTATTGCATCAGAAACACCTGTTCCTCCCTCACCACCTAATATCTGATGTGGGGCTGAGCAGCCTCATATCTGATACCTTGACAACAGCTTTGCATGTTCCCTCTTCTCTCCCTAAGCTGTGGTTGTGCTGAAGGAACAGGTGAAGGAGAAAAGAAAGCATTGCTCAGGGCTGTATGAGTTGTCCTTCTCTTGATTTGAGGCCACATCTTACCCTGGGCTGCTGAGAAGCCTCAGTAGGCAGAGATGTGAACCCATTTGCCTGGCTGAGGTATTTCCAGTGGGTGGCAGAGAAGCAGAGCAGGTGATGGCTGCCCTGACACGGAGAGGGTGTAACGTTTTTCAGCAAGCTGCAAGTCTGCTGCTCAGACCTGGGTCTTCAGTAACAGTGGGAGATACGCCCTCACTGGGAAGACGTGGCAAACTGATGGGCTTGGGATCCAAATGGTGCACTTGTGGAGTTCTGAATGTGGCACTGGCTCTTTAAGTCAAAAACATCCACATACTCCTTCCCTGAGACAAAACGTCTTTGTCCCTGTGCATGAAACATATTACAGTACAAATTCCTGCAGAGCCATTAGGAAAAGCAAAGTGCCGGAGTCTGACTGCGTGGGCCTCTTTGCAACTCTGAATGTGATTGTTAATCATGCTGGATATTAATAACAGCGTCTCTTGGAACATTTGATTTTTTTATATAAATAAACACTGTGAGTGGTTATAAATATTGATTGCTGCCAGTAATAGTAAGACGTTTTAGGTATAGCCTTGCAGCGAGACAATCAATCCTGCCGAGGACCAGACCGGGAAACAAAAAATAAATGGAATTTTGGTTCCAGAGCTAGCTGGGAAATATAACTTGTATTCAGATGCCTGAGAGAGAGCTGAAGCTTTGGGGAGGAGGTCCGAAAGCTCTGTCCTTGGGGGTCTGCATTGCCAGGGATGTTGAGCAAAGTTCAGCCTCCCTCCCCCAGTCACAGAGGAATAGAAGTATTAGGCATTTCCTCTTTTAGACAACAACGTATGAGTGGATGTTAAAGCACGAGACGGATGGTGACTGGGTTTTATTTTTTTCCCTGACTAATTAGGTATTACTGAGCGATGCCTGCTTCACACCTCAGCTTCCAGCTGGAAAATCCCTCTGCACCAAAAGCCTTGTGGGAAGCGATGTGTAAATGCTCAAAAATCTTCAGTGCTTAGGAGTGCTAAAAATTAGGTGGTTTTCTCAATTCTTCCAAGTGGGGGATACAAAAATTATGCTGAAGTGAATTGCATAGTAACCAAGAGAGTTTTAGCTTCAGCTGGGAAGCTTAGGAAAACACCTATGACCACTTGTGGGGTCAGTGTGCTGGGCTGATGAGTATGTGTCAGAGAGCTCTGTAATCCGGATGAGTGTGGGTTTCTGTTTGTCCCAGTGCTGGGGATGCTGCATCATTGTGGATAGGCTGAGACCAAACCCATGCTCTCATTTTGTGTGATGAGCACTAGCCAATTTGAATGGCCCCTTGGGACGGGGAAGTAGGAGACACACACCAGCCCTGTTGCTGCTTTTCCTTACTGATAAGCTCTTCCCCGAGTGTATCTTAACCTACTGCCTGTGTCAGGGTGGAGAAAAGGGCACATGGTGAGAAGTAGGACATGCATTTTTAAGTTTGGATAGGGATGTCCACTCTGTGAGATTGAGTTGTAGGCTGTATGCAAGGAAAAGGTGTTGCACATAACTGGAAGCCAGGGCTTGCCCATCCCCAGTGGTTTTGCAGGAAGATGGAGACAGTGCCGGAAATTGTTTGCATTATTTTCCTAATGCTGCAACTCTCTCCCAGATGGCAAAACTCCCTTTAGGCCTCCACCTCAGAAAAAAACAGCAGGCAGAAAAGAGCCTGTAAGTCTGTTCTTCAGAGTCCTGGGTGCTTTTAACTAGTTCTTGACATTACTTGCCAAGGCAAAGAACAACTTCCTGGCATGTCTTTCCCTCTCATAAAGCTGCACGTAAAGCCGTTCACCATGTGACCCCCAAAGTGACCTCAGATCCTTTGTTGTGTCTCCTTCAGAGCAAGATGAGCAGCCCGTCTTCACGTGTATGAAGCACTTCTCATGCAGGGCACAGTTTTCCCCTCGCAGCTGTATGCCCAAATGGAAGCAGCTTTGGATTTGCAAGCCACGGGATGAGGGGGTGACTCGTGCCAGATCACACCCAGGAGTTTGCTCTGCGGGTCCTGCAAGCTCAGCTTGGAGCAAGTTGGGTGAGGACACATGTCTTACTCACATAACGTGGGTGAGAGCAAGCAGAGAGCTGGATCCGGCCAGCTGCTCTGTGCCTCCCACTGCTGCTGCGGTCGGGAGTGGGACAAGGCTCAGCACCCCTCAGGCGCCATCCAGCCCCGCGCAGGGTTGGTGCCCGCAGTACAAATGAGGTCTCCAATGGTTGCATTAAAGTGTTCCCAGCCCCCACCGATTACAAAGGGTGCCTGACAGAACAGGAGTCTGTTTGTCTGCTGTGCTCTGCGCAAACAGTCGCTTCTGTAAATACATCTCACATGAGCAATTAGGAATGGTTCGGGGAAGCTGCTCTTCACCGGGCACAGAGGACAACTCAGCTAGCTACCCTGCCCGCTGCCTTCCCAGCCCCGGATCTGCAAAGCATCCCCTCCTTTCTGTTCCAAACCTCTTGGCTGGGACTCGGTGCCTTGGCGACGCGTGAGACCGCCGGCGGCTGATAACCAAGCACGGAGGAGCCTGGGGCTGCACAGGAAAGGGGCATGCATTGCTCTTCAGCTCCTGTGACACCCTGGGGGCAGGGAGAAGTTATTTTAAGGGTGCAGGAAATATTATGTTGTGAAATTGAAGCTGGCTCCCACCGTGCTTGGAAACCACCCAGTCTTGCTCAGCAGCCATTCTTATCGCTGGCCAAACGCGATTGTAATTATTTCTCCTCTCCCTCCTTCCTCACGTTGCTAGCATTTTTCTCCTCTTTCATCTTGCACAATTAAAGCTGAAAGCCAACCCAGGAAAAGCACCAATCAGTTATTATTAATGGATATTTGCAACACCAGGTAGAGGCCTCAGCAGGACAGCAGGGCTGCCTGTACCAGGATTTGGTCATTGGGAAAAAAAACCAACCCAAAACACAAAAGAGAATTATTAATACCAGAGCCCTAGAAGTCCTGGCCCCAGATCTAAAAGGGAGATGTCAAATGTGATTAGCACATCACAAGCAGCATGCCTTGATGCATAAGCTTCTTCTCCTTACAGTGCACTCTGTGCTAAAAACCAGGGGGAAGAGGCAGGGAGAGGTGGAAGGGAGACAGACACCCCCAAGGACCGGGCAGCATGCTGCCTGCTCTTTAACTGTCTGAGGAAGGCAAGTCAGTCCCACATTGCTGTCATGGAGGGAAAAGGGAGGTTTCACTAATGCTGCTGCTCTCTTTCATCTCTGGCCCTGCTGCATGACTCAGTTCATCTTCTCTAAATATTTCCAGCAGGGAACGCACCTTTTGGGGGGTAGAAATTAGAGCTGAAGTGCTCCCATACTGCTGCCACCTGATTTTGCTCTGCACTAGAGTACAACTGCAAAGAGATAGCCAGTCTTGCAAGACTTGTGCAAAGAAAAGCCCACAGAAAAAACAGCAACAGATGCTTGTTAACGTATTTGGGAACAGCAGAAACCCCACGTTTGCTTTACTTTTCCAACGCCTATGCTAGAAAAAAATAATAAATCTTTATTTTGGCGTATTTGGAACTGGACAATAAAGCTCTAAATCAAACTCCATTCCTGCGGTGAGATAAGCGTATAATCCTACCACCAGCCTGCTGTCCTCAGGACTTCGCATCCCAAGAAGACTCAATGGCACCATCTGATGGCCGTAAGAACAGCCGGCAATAAAAGCTGCTTCGGGAGATGGAGTTGGGGGGGGAGATTAATGTGAATGCTATTCCCAATCGGGAACATGCTTTCTGTCTGGGCGCAGGTGGGTCGGTAGTCTTTGTGGAGGCAAAAGGAAGTGATTCGGGAGTGTTGAGAGGTGGGATGGTTTGGCCTGCATGGTTGCGGGAGCTGCTCGAGAATATTTAGGGTGCATGGGTGGTCACGTGAGGCTCTGTTGATGCAGGTTATTCAAACCAATGGATAATTATTTGGTAAGTAGCATTGAATTGATTTTTCTATGTATAGGAAGTGTTGATTCCTCCAGCAAATGCTGTAAACAATGGTCAGCTTTATTCCATGCCTACTTTGCAGTGTTAGCAATTGAAGGTGATCTGTCCTGTTTCTCCTCTGGCTCTGATGACAGCAAGGGCAGTAAGTGAAAGGAGTCAGCTAAGTGCTGGCCCCTGCCCATGGAAACGTGCTATCACATGAAACCCAGAAAGGCAGGGTAAGGGGTAAGAAAACTTTGCCATGGGGATTTCCTCAGATCTCTAGGGATCCAATGGTGCTATGACTGAGTCACCACTTAAAACAAATGCCACCATTGTTACTGTAGGATCATCATTTGTTGCATGGAACTGGCTGAAACAACTCCTCGCAGTTTATCTCATGGGCTACAGGAAGTGTACCTGTTGGTCTTTTCATGAGATCAGGATTCTGCTCCAAGGTGTGTGACCCATCTGCAAGATGGAGCTGCTTGAGCATTTTTTAAAGGAAGAGATGAAAACCCCTGTGCTGGGCACAACAGGGCTTTGGCTCAGTGTGGGGTTTCTTCAGGGCATCTACAATGCTCCATGTCCCTGTTACCCACAAACCCATACCAAAATGAGAGACTTCTCCCTGCAAGCCCTAACCTGTCTCCAGGGAAAACCACAGCCACCACCAAATTCCCCTCTCTGGAGGAGCTCAGCGAAGGCAGCTGCAGCAAGACATGACTTTTCCTCCCTCTTCTAATGGTCATTTCTTCCTGTGAGCTGCCAGCCTCAGCTTGCCCCGTCAAGGCGCTAGGCTGTTGCTTGTCTGCCTTGTTTCTTCATCTGGCTGTTGTCAAAGGCAAGTCTGCTTCCTGGGTGGAGCTGATAGATGCAAGGGAGGGCTTGATCTTGGTTTGCTTCTGGCAGCCGGCACTAGCACTAATGTTTGTGATGGCTCATTAGTCATTTATGAAGTGCACCCAGGCACCTGAAAGTCTTCCTGGGGATGTGGGGGGAGTGAGGGAGCCCATTTTATAAGGGGTTGGGCAGAAAGTTGTTTGCTTCATACCTAGGAAAGGAGCCCAGAGTAGATGACGTGGTTTCTGGCTGTACCTCCACCTGTCTGTTTTGGTGCCCCAGCTGCCCAGTGTGGTTGCTCACTCTACCACCTGGTTGCTTGGGCAAGCTGGACCTGAACGGATGGGAGAAGTGGCATGAGTGGTGCAGGATAGTCCTTCATGGGGAGCAGGATGCTGCTGACTTGATCATTACCAATAACTGAGTGCTCCCTGGCAGACTAACAGACTTGCCACGTGAGTGAGTTTGCATAGAGATGCAGTCATCTCTTTACCAGTAGGCAGAAGTCATGCTGACAGCTCTGAACATGTGGGAGAGGGAGGAGAGGACACTGTCATGGGCACAGCCCCTTCAGAAAGTCCATGCCACGGAAGAACAGAGACCATATGGGGTGGGTTCCCATGCAAGGCACAAGGTTTTCTCTCCCTTAATCTGCAACCTTAACCTGGGAGAAAATGTCCTCCCCTTCCTCCACTGGGGAAGATGGAAAGGACAAATAAAGCACACAGGTGGTGCTGGCCAGGCTAGACCCCTGGCCTTCTCTCTGCAGTCCCAACTGTGTTTCCCTTAACTTCCGGCTTCAAGATCCTCCAGAAAAGCATTCCCGGGGGCTGCGGAAAAGAGACAAGGAGAGGAAAGGCAAAGAGGTTTCCTGAAACCAAAGGCTCAAGGGGGAGATGTTAAGAGACGTAGATCAATAGCCGAGTTCTCAAGAGCCGCCAGACTCCCTGGATCAGCGATAATAGAGGGGTGAGCTCATTGCTAATAGCATTGGTGGGTGCGAGGGCCAAAGGCAGCCTGTTTGTGTCAGAGAAAGGTTTGATACTGTTTCTATGGCTCTATCAAAAGCACCGCCTGGTGCAGCAAGCATCAGGAGGATCCTTTTTCGTTACTTATTTGTGCATGGACTGGGTTTATTTTGGTGAGGAATGGTATTAAGGCTTGGTCTTTGGCTGGGTGCTATCATGCACAGTGAAGCTGGCAAAACTGCAGAGGTTATCTGAGCTAGATGACTCCCTGCAGTGACCTGCTGGCTGCATCCCCTTTAATCCACTTTGACATAAAAATACCCCAAAGAGGGATTATTCCCTTGCCCAAGGGGGTTATTCCTCTTCCTAAGGGATCTCCATACTCTCACTGTTGTTCTGCTAGGCATTTGCTCACCTGGTTTTGAAGGGGTGCAGAATGCATGCCTGTGGGATTGGGGTGAAACCAGTTACCATCAGGAGTCCATGCCCAGGGCCTGTTGCAGGAAGCATCTGAGCCTTAGCTATTTCTGTTTGCTGCCAGCCCCTGCTTTGTCTGGCAGGGTTTGTCTAGCCTGTGCCAGCCTTGCACCCAGTGCTGCAGCATGGGGAACTGGGGAAGTGTGGTGAATAGAATTTGCAGAGGAACACTGAATTTTACTTTTTTCCTCAGGTTCCCACAGCTAAGCCAAATAATCAGAGCTGAAAGCATCTCAGGAGCCCTGTGTGGCCCAGAGAACTATTTACGGAGCCAAGGGAGAAGAGGAGAAGTCAGAAAGTTCACTGTCATCCTAATGCATCCCAAATATGCTGGCCCAGTGACCTGATAGCCTCAGCTACAGCCACCACGAGCGCTTCTTAATCAGCCAGTGCCTTCGCCTTGATGGAAATTGCTCTTCTCCTGTCTCTGTCTTGTCTGTGCTTCCCTCTCAGCATGGTGCCAGAACTGAACCCACAGCTCTATGGGCTCACCCTGCAGCAGGGGTAAGTGGCACAGAGCCCTGGGCTCCTGGGCATTGTCTCAGGTGCTGGATAACCAAAATATCCTGGTCATCTGCAACAGTCTGTCCCAGAGGTTTGTACCAAGTGAGAGGCAGAAGTGCCAGGTACTTGCAGGGAGCATCTCCTGCATGTTCTGGCTCTTGTCCCTAACAGGTAGCCTATGCAGCAATTAACAGTGCAGGGAGAGGCAGCCCCGCAGCACTTTGACTTTGTGATGTACTTTTGCTTGGCATCAGCAAGGTCTGAGGAATGTCTCTGGTGGAGGAAGGTTAATATTCCCTGGCTGGAGACAAGACAGTCTGGCCCTTGCTCAGGGCACCACCAAGTCTGCTGAGCAACGCTGTGTGGAGGCTCCCGTGGCCCTAATGCAGACGCTTCGTCACTGCAGTGTGCCCAGGGGATGCTGACCAAAGCTGAAGCCACACCTTGAAGCCAGGCTGAAGGAAGCAGGATTCCTGTACACCCTGAAATGACCGGTTCAGCCAGAGAGGGTTCTTGCTGAGCTTCTCGCAGCTCCTGATGCTGGAGACCGCATAAGTGGGTCACAGACGGGACGCACAGTCTGGAAGGCAGTGGTGATTTGTCACTGACCTCTCTTGCTGATGAAAAGGACAGGCTGGGATGTTGGTAAGGGAGTTTTGTGTCAAGGGAGCTTTTGTGTCTTCTGTGTCACAGAGAAGGATGTCCTAGAAGTGGAAGGGACTGTAGCATCTCTTACAGCCACCTGTCAGAAGCTGAACACTTGCCAGAGCCCCAGCCTAAACCCAGTCCTCAGTGGCTTTAGAGACGTGTAATGCTTCACATGGTTCAGGTGAATGAAGCAGGACAGATGTGGCTGTTAGGAGCACATAGAGCTTTTTCCTCCTCCAGTACCTTTCATAGCTGGTGTGCTGGAGATGAGAGGGGAGCTGCAAACCATGGACACCAGAGCTGATGTGTCCTTCTCAGCCAGGAGGGCAGGTTGCTTGCAGTGTCACTGAAGCAGTGTGGCTTTGCTCTTATGCAGTAATTTGCACCTGTAGGGTGCAAATGATTTCAATTCTGAAACACAGAGTTGGGCACCTGCTCTTCTTCATGTCGTGCAGCCTGGTGGGTCCAGAGCCCGGCTGGTGGCTCCTGTCCCACCGCTGGCTATTGCCTTGCAGACTTCTGTCCTGCATCTATCTGTTCAGCAAGATGTGAGTAGCTGCTCATTTTCCTCCCTTTTCCTCCTTGTACTCCTGGTACCAAACACCCGAAGTGGCGCTTCGGCACACTTACAAAACGAGGTTTGTCTGGCACTGAGTATCGCCCTGAGCATTTCAGAAGGACATGACATAAGGTTAAACTTCCTTTCCCCCTTCCCATCTCCTGATGTTGCTCAGGCAGTTTTTCCGTGGTTTGAAGAGCTCCCGAGTCATCGGGAGCTGCCACTAGAGGTTGCTCACATACCTCACTGCAGGCGGGTGCTGCCCGGGCTGCGGGGCTCTGCAGAGCCAGGGCACGGCTTTCGCTCAAGATCCATCTCAAGGACTTCCCTCCAGCCCTGCTCAGAGCCCAGCTTTGAGGCAGGTGCCAGGGGAAGTTGTTCCATGAAGCTCTGGTTTGGGCCACCAGTGGCCCATTGCATCCTCTGGTGTGGCCTGGCTTTGCTGTGCCCTTGGCAGTGTGATGGATGCCATGGGACAGCAGTGAGGTTTGTGAGATGAAAGCAAGCTCGGCAGGTTGGTCCTGCTCTTCTAAAGCATCATGTCCAGCCAGATGGCCCCATGGGTTGATGCTTACAGGAGGTCACTGGGACGGATGGAGCACGGAAATATGTGTTTACTGGGGCATGCTGGGGCTTCATTTCCAGCCCACAGGTGGATGTCCAGGCTTCTGCTTCCCTCTGTCCTGCATCCCTGGCTGCTGTTGCCATGGCTGAGCTCAATGCTGCAGAGCTGGAGACACCATCTCCTCTGAGGCATGAGCCCCCAGCATTTCTGTGCAGTGTTTTGCAGAGGAGCACTGGGGGTCTGCTCATCCCAGATGCATGGAAAGGCTTCCTTTGTGTTAGCAGCGCAGGAGCAGGCCTTTAGCATCTCTTACACAGGGACCCAGGACAGGGTGCTGATGAGAAGCACCACAGTCACATCCCAAATCCAGACCAACTGCCCCCTCCCATGCAGGGTGGATCTATTTGCACCCAATGCATATCTCTGCAAACCAAACTAGACCTAGCTTGGGGTACCCCATGCACGCTCCATCGCAGCTGGCATCCCAGCACACATCCTCCGACTCTGCTGATAGCACCATGCTTGCCACATCCCATGCACTGTCCCCACAGTTGCGGCAGGCGAAGGAGTTGTGTCCTCCCCCAGCAGTGGAAGCACTGGCATGTCAGCTCCTTGTAGACACGGATGTGCACCGGTCAGGATGCAGCTCTGTTCCCAGCAGCAGCTGGCTGTGACTCAGAAAGTGCCTCAGGGGAGCAAACCAGAATGGGAAGAAGCTGCCTTGTTATTCAGAAATGCAGCAGTCTTTTGACATGGAGGCCTGTTTAAATTCACCAAGGTGCTTTTCAGACGCTGCAGCACCCACTGCAGGGGCAATGAGACACCCTGCAGAGAGGAAGAAGGGTTGCAATTAATGTGAGCTGTGAGCGAGATGGGAGCAGCTGGGTCGTGCCCGGGCATCAGAGGGGCCAGTTGGACTTTGGCACAGCCAGACCAGCGCTGGCAATCAACATGGATCGTTTCTGGAGGAGAGGATTTTTGTTTGCATGCTTACCCCGGTGCCATGAAATGCAATTCTGGGGCATTTTCCTTTCCCTGCTCCTGCCCATACAGTTCCCTTCTGGCAGGACAGTGAGCAGGAGCAGTACTGAGAGACTGCCAGCCTGATCGATGAGGGTTGCAGCATTTTGGGTTGGAGCACACATGTTTAGTGGTAAATCCACAGCAGGATAATTACCTCTCTTTGTAGATGTCAGCTTTATTAAAAAGAAATAAGTAAGACATCTTTAAAGGAAAGTCGAATGAGAGATGCAAACCCCATTCTTGGGGCAATGCAGACAGATGAGTAATGGGGCCCTTTGAGTAAGTGCCTGCTTGGCCAGCTCTGAGTCACTAAGCAAACAGCACCAGACTGGAGCCAGTGGCAGGGCTATTCTTAGCCACTTGCAGGTCAGGAGATACTGCTGAGGGAGAGGACGCAGGTTAAGGGGTGTTAGTGGGGAAAAACATTTGCTTTCAGTCTAAAAACCCTTTGAAGCCAGCCTGAAGTTTGGCTGCAGTAACCCAGGCTGCTCCACATGGCAAGTGTGAGGAGGAGGAGGGTGGCTGCTGCCATGCCACGGAGCCTGGGCTGAATTTTTCAGGGAGCAGGAGGGAGGGAAAAGGCACCTGGGGAGATGAGTGCTCCTCTGCTGTGCACATTGCCCAGGAGGACCTGGAGGTTCCCTAGTCCTGGGGCCGGTGGGCAGCACAGACAGAGCATTGCCCTCACCTGCCTCCTGAAGCATCCCCTCTTCCCACCCACCCCACAGGGTATCACTTTGAGCTTCCCAAGGGAGACCTCCTGCGAGTCAGCTTGGTGTCCCTGCTGCAGCCACGGTTGCATCAGCAGGGATGGGAGGTGGCAGAGGGGTGCTGCAAAGGCCTGGACTGGGTTGCACTTGGGCTCCTTCTAAATAAACTCTCTCCAGTCATGCTGGCTCGAGTTGCTGGCTCAGCCCAGAAGCCTGGAAAACTAAATGACATCATCTGGGTCCACTCAGACACAGAGTGCATGGGTTTCATCTGAAGAGTGTGAGCAGAAAGCATTGCTGATTTCAGGGAGCACAGTAAAACTGCCCTTTCTCCCTGCAAAGGACCCAGACAGGCAGCTGACCCTATTTTGGCTTTCACTCTCACCCAGGACATCCCAACCCAAGTCCAGTGCTGTGATTCCAGAAAGAGTGTCATGGGTGGGAATTTTGGGACTCACTGCAGTAGTACTCCAAACCAATATGCTCACAAGCCTTGCCTGCATCTGCCACCGCTGAGAACAGGATATCTCACCAGCTTGTGAACTGGCATTGTGGAGAGGAAGGTAAGCAGTGACAAAAAGCATCCGCATCCCTCTGGCATTCTGTGGGTGAAGACCCTCAAGGGGCCCAGGATTACCCTATCAACTATGGAATTATAGCCTGGTGGTGTGGGAGCAGGATGGGGCCAGGATCTCTCTCACACACTAGTTCAGCTCCAGCTCTGCCTTCCCGGGTGACCCCTTGCATTTTTGCTCTAGGTTTCCTATTTGCACAAGCTGGGATGAATAGGATTCTCCTCTGATGCCCAGAGCTCTCAGGATTTGGTAGAGCTGATCCCCATCTGCAGGGATACATGGGAAGGAAAAATTAAGCCCAATAACAATAATGACTTTTCTCCTTCCCGTGGGTGTTGTAAGGATTAGCTCAAGTTTAGCAAACCCCCCGTAAGTGCTAAGCATTATTAATGTCTTAGATTGCTCCAGAAGCAAATGTGGCTTTCCAGGGAGTGACGGTGTTTTTCCCTTCACTGGTGTGGAGATGCAGCAAAGTCATCATGGCCCAAGGTAAGCAACATCCTATTTCTGTTAGGCTCAAGGTGTGAGGCAGTGCCTGCAGGAAAAAAGCAGCCCTCACCTTGCTTTCCATCAGTGCAGGAGGAGTGAAGCTCATCCCTTCTTGCATCAATGCACAATCAACAGGGCTCTGGAGGAACACTCATCTCATGGAGAGTCTCAGAGTGCCCTAATAAGGGCTCATCTCACCAGTGTGGAGAATGGCATCTCCCAGACATACAGTGAAGTGGACCTGAGCCAGGGGCTCTGCTAGGAGCAGCAGGGTACACAGCTGCAAGATTGCCTGAGGTGCACATAGGAGCTGGGGCCAGATCACAGCTAAGGCATGGCTTGGGGCACAGGTTTGGGTGTCCTGGCTTGACAGGGGTCATGGGGGAGGTGTGTCCATTCATGCCCCTGGGTGCCCTCAGCATCATGACAAACAGCATCTCTGAGCACCAGGACTACTTAAACTCCTTCAAAGTGTGGAAAAGCAATGCACATCACTGATGCTGGAAAGCCTGCAGGAGATGATAAATTCTCTGTTCCAGGCTCCAGTGCTGGAAGAAGGTCCTGAGTCCTCCCAGGAGAGGAAACCAGCTTGTGGCTGGTTCAGCCCCTGCCCAACCACTATAGCAAATGTCCCTCTTGGGGACCCCCAGCCCTCTGGGCAGAGCTACAGGGGGCTGAGGCTTCTCTGGCACTGGACCCTGCCTCCCTGGCTTTCCAGGGAGACAGGGCTGATTTGCTGTGACCCCTTCTCCCCGCGCTGACTCAGCCATGCCCCCGCGGTGGGTGGCCGCAGCCTGGGGTGGGACAGCGGGAAGGTAAAGGCAGTACGGACTGGCAGGCTTTCAAAGAGGCCAAAAGCTAAATAAATAGCCAGCAGCCTATTTCAGTGGCTGCTATATTTAGCTCAAGGAACATTTATTTATAGGCTTGGCAGCCATTCTGAGTCAATAAAAGCCCAAGAGCTGGAAAAAGGACGTTCCTGGGTTTCTTGTTGCAGTAATGGTTTCTGCCGTGCAAACCACGAGGAGTGAGAGGAGAGGCAGCCTCGGCACTGGGACAAGGGGAGGAAGCTGTGCTGGGTACACACCCAGGGGTGCATTTGCCAGGGGATAGAGTCTCTGCATACTTGTAGCCCCAGCTAAGAGCAGACACCCTGGCAGCATCACCTGGGTCCCCTCCAGTCTCCTGGCCCAGAGGGAATTCCCCTCTAAAATACAACGGGATTTTGCTGTGGCCGTGG
Source organism: Psilopsiagon aurifrons (assembly GCA_025447955.1). Taxonomy (NCBI): domain Eukaryota; kingdom Metazoa; phylum Chordata; class Aves; order Psittaciformes; family Psittacidae; genus Psilopsiagon; species Psilopsiagon aurifrons. Next base: position 15,234 of record JAOEHY010002638.1, on the reverse strand, counting down.
AAGCAGTGACATGAGCTGTCAGCCCTGGGAACTCTGCTGCAACACTTTCCCCAGGGCAGCAGGTTTGGAAAAATGAAGCCAGGAGCAGGTAGACGGGAAGTGAGATGGGAGCAGCACTCATGTTTCTGTATTAAATAATCTTCCCTTTCCACATCACACATGGCAACAAGTGGCTGAGAGAGGAGGGCTTGCAAACAGCACCTCTGAAGCTGCTAGTGGGGTCAGCTGTAGAAGATGCCAAAGCTTCACGCTGGGCAGTGTAATTTGTACCCCAGCAGCAGATGATGGCAGTAGTTCTAAAAGGCTTTACAAAAGACACTGCGGTTGCAGCTGGATGAGGGGAGTGGATTTATGAAAGACCAGGGTATTCAGCCCAGCCTATGGAAAACAGCCATGGGAATGGATGTCCCTTCTGCGTTTAAGTCAATAAATGCTGCGGCTTTCTGGAGCCAGAACTGCAGGGAGCCTGCTCATGCCTTCTCCTCCCTCCAAAGCAAACCTGCTGCAGGGGAGAGCAGAGAAATGCTTCCACCAGTTTCTGCTTGAGCACAGCCAAGCCAAAATGGGGCTGCACGGACAGTGACCACCATTTGCTCCCAAGCACAGCACAGTTGCTGCCATGAGGAAGAGACAACAACTCAGTCAGCTGCGGGGAGACCAGGGGATGTTTATAGGGTTTAGCTGTAGTGCACAGCAAGTGCGTGGCTATATGCTGCCTCCATGGCAGGAGGAGGGTGGGAGCAGAGCATAGCTGGGATGCAAAAAAACCCAACAAGAAACCCCTCAGAATGTGTTTCAATGCAAACACTCCATGCCTTTTTGCTGTTTAGCTGGCAATCTGTGCCATCCTCTACGCTTGGATATACCCATTTGGAGGAAGACCTGGCCAGTCCTTTCCACTTGAAAGGGGCTGCTCAGCTGCCTGCCTACTGCTTCAGAGCCACAAGTTGCGCATGGGGCCATCAGAAACCCCTAGAGTAGCTGTTTGCAGTCCATGGGCCCATGGATGCCTCAGTTAATTTTTATCCCCCTACTTCCTCAGCCATGAGTCTTATTTCTGCTTTGAACTTGTCCAGTTGCAGCTTCAAGCTGTTGGTTCCTATAAATAGACATGGGGCTGGCTGTGTGTCCAGCTCTCCACTGGCTTCAGCCTCCACTGATGCAGCCAAAGATCCATTGCCCTCCCCAATGCCCCAAAGAGGACCCTCCAGCCCCACCCTGAGAAGGTGTGGCCCTCAAAAACCAAGGCTGACACCAGCTGTTAAAACACCTATTTGGGTATTTATTACAACACGTTGTTCCAAAATACAAAAGAAAGGAAAAGAAAATAGAGGGTAGAAAAGCACTGTTGTTTACAGCCTCTGGTAATAAATAAATAAGGACGAGGCAGGGACAGGGTGTCTCCTTGGGTCCAATACTGGCACTGGCCAAACAGGCAGCGAGGAAGGGAGGGTGGTAGGGCTAGTAGCCAGAGCCTGTTTTCCCTGCTCAGGAGTCCCCAGGTACACCAGGGTGGGTGCAGAGCCCCTCCCTGTGTTGTGCTTTCTGAGGAAAGGCCTGATCCTGCAGGGATGGGGGTGGAAGCTGAGGAGACTCAGCCCTGGCGTGGTTGGGACCTGCCTGCTCCCTCCCTGTCCACGGCTGCCCAAAAGGCAGGTGAGGTAGGAAGGGTGATGCCAGACCAGGACCCCAGTGGGGGTCTGACAGGGTCTCCCAAGAGAGGGTGGAGACCTGAGCTATTTGCTCTCCTGCATGGTCTCAGAGCAATCTCGGAAATGAGTTCAGCACAGCATGATGAGAAGGACCCCAACCACGGTGAAGCAAAGTCATGACAGAGACAAAAGACCATGCCCAGGCCACTGAGAGAAGGGTGGTGTTAAACCCTGCAAATTAAAATAACTCTTCACAGGGCTGGTGCAGTATGGAGAATGTTTCATACCACAGCGCAGACAGGGCTCCTTTCCCCTTCCCCTAATGTCTCCTCCTTCACCTTACAGTCACCTGGGAACCTCCAGGTTTTACAAGGATCCCAGGCGATGGGTGTGAGGAAGCATCACTGGACTCTGTCCGTTTACAACACCCTGATTTATCAGTGTTAGATAAAGGCCATATCCAACCCCATTTTGGGAGCCATTCTCAGCCCCTTTCTGAATCTCTCCAGGTGCCAGAGGCCACTCACATCTCTCCCTGCTCCTCTGCCACCGATCTTGTTCTAACACTGGCCATGTGTCCTCCCAAGGCTGTGCTGTCCCCGGGCAGGGGGAGCTCACTGAAGTGAGGACACTCAAGCCAAGAAAGCCCAGGGCACCTGGCTAAAATGGAGCACCCAGTGCATGGGCTTAGTTAGCTGTGTGTGGGGAGCTTTGCAAACCAGCTGCTATAGCAGAGCAAGAAGCCCCTGCAGGTGGAGATGCAGCCTGTAGGTGCAGCCAGCTGAAGAAGGTAAGAGGACTATGACCTGGAGAGAGCTCATTCCATGAGCTGGATGTCTGGCCAATGCTCCCTTTGAAGCTGTTACAAAAGCTTTAAGCTTTTGGCATTTCATCCTCTGTTCTTGGTGCCAGTGGGCTCCTGCCTCTTGCAACCATAAGCAGGCACCTGTAGAGGGGAGAGGAGCAGCAGCAGGGGAAGGGAAGAGTTAAGAAAATTGATCTGCCCAGGGTTTGGGTGTCATTATACCCTTAGGAAGCACCACCCGCCAGCTCCTCCGACAGGGGTTTGCCTCCTGGGGTTTGGGACAGGCCGGGAGTGCAGCCCCAGCCGGGCTGCGGGGAGCAGAGAGAAGGTGTGGTGGGGCCTTGAGTTTATTCACAACAGAGAAACAAAGAGCAACATACAAAGAGTAAGAAGCAAAAAGGTACAGAATCATAACCATAATAATAATAATCATAAATACTCAAATCTATCATTCATAGATTGCAATGACAACACTGATAGCTTATTATCATTAGTATTAAGGATGGGAAGGGGAAGAGGACAGCAGGAGAGGGTTCTGGGGGGCATTGTCTCCTAAGGGGCAGATGTGATGGGGATGGACATCCAAAGAAACAAGACAAAGAGAAGGGCCAGGAAGGCAGCAGGTCATGTGGACGCTGCCGCCAAGGCTGGGGTTGAGCCTGCTCCAACCCAAGCCTCTGGCACAGTCTTGCCAACCTGATTGCTGCCCTCTTGCCGGCTTCACTCAGCCCCCTGATAGGTAGCTGGGAAGGATGTGGCTGGAGGGCTCAGCCCCAGGGACATACAGGGGCTGGAGATAAGGTTGTAATGTCCCTGCTAGCATGAAGGAAAGCTGTGGTTTGTTCCATCCTTCATGCAGTGGAAAGCTCAGCCACTGCCACTGCTGTGACCATTGGGCATTCAACAGCTTTGTTGGTTCTTCCCTTGCAAGGAGAGACCTTTCCTCTCTTCTGCTCACACTTCTGCCACTGTGGAACCCTACAGATAAATGCACCTTCATCAGATTAGGTTCGAAAAGTCAATTTTGGCTCCAGTGAGGCTTTGGTTGTCTGGCTTGTGAGAGCCCATAGAAACACTTGGCTGACAGACGATGGGAAAAGCTACAAGCCAGCACATCCATCCTCATGACAACTCACAATCTGATTCATTGAAAATGTGGTCTGATTTAAAAAGAAATTGGGGCCTGATTTAAAAAAAATATCATTTCAGTTAATTGTACGCCACTTGGTGACCCTGATGGCTTTGTGTCAGCACTGCCACTAGACACTTAGGCAGGGCTGCTCCATCAAAGCGTGTTTTCTGGATGTAACCTTAAAATATTGCACATAAGAGTGCCTAAACCCCTCAAACATGGCTGAGGAGCATCCAGGGAATGGCATAGTGGAGGTGACAAAAAGCAAACCATTTATCTGCCTCTTGGCAGACATTTAGAGTCTCATATAAAACATGTGCCCTCTCCTTCCTGACTTACTCCAGTTGTTTTTTTGCGTTCATAATGCACCATGTCAGCTAACGGAATGAGTTACAGGAGAGCTGGATGGTGCCTCAGCTCATCTCCCCACCTGGCTGTGTCAACCTGATGTCCTCTTTTTATTAAATTCCTTGGGAAGTCACATAGCCCCCTCTCCATTGCCCAAAGCTACACCTAACCAGCTCCTGCCAGCAACATGCCTGACCTGAGCTCAGTTGATTCATGCTGGCACCAGCCCTGGAGGGCTACAGGATGGGTGGGAACTGAGCAATGCAGAGCAGAGATCAGCAGGGGGTGATCCCTGGCATGCTTGGGAAGAGGTGCCACTGCTGAGGGCAGCAGGAAGGGAAGGGAGATCAGTAGCACTCCTTGGGCAGGAAGCAGGCAGCACTAACCCTGGGCTCAGGGGGTTTACCGGAGGGAGAATGAAGCCCTTTTCCCTTCCTCCTTGGACTTCACATCGAAGCCTCCTTGAGACCCTGCTGCAAGTGCAGGTCTTGAATAGCTGCCTGGCTCACAGGATGGACCCAAGTGCTTATTGGAACCTGAAAAGGGAGCTTAGATAATTGTGACATTGTCCTTTCACGGCCAGAAGAGAGAAATGTTCAGCTTGGCAAGACTGAGCCGGTTTGAGGTGGTTGTTGGAGGCAATGACGGGTGGTGGTGGTGAGCCTTTGAGGGATGACTGTGAGATCCCTTGCCACATCAAAAGTGATGTGGGAAGAGAAGTAGGTGGTCACTGGCTCTCCAGCCAGCCTTGCTCCTCCCTGCCACACCTCGGGGAACCAGGCAGGAGCACATGGTGGTCCCCAGCATCTCACCAAATGGCCCCATGGAAAACCAGAAAAACTAAAGCCAGCCTGCAGAAAGCAAGGAGCCCCTGGGGAGGCCTCAGCCATGGACACAGAGGTGGTTGGGAAGTAAACCAGCTGAAGTGAGCAGCCCCTCCTCACACGATTGCAACTCCTCACACCTCTGCTTTGTGTTCAGTTTTAAACCTGAGATTGTTTGGTTTTGTCACGTGTAGTTTGATTAAAAGATAGAAATGAACAACAAGAGGAGGAACAAGGGAAAGAGAGAAACCATGTGGACCCAGAAAAGAGAAAAACAACACTCCAAGGATGACACAGGACAAAGACATGCACAAACAGAGACCCCTGAGGTATTAGCTTTGCAAACTAGTGCGAGACAAGGGAGAAAGCAAAGACAGCCACAGGGAGAGATGTGCTTTGCAGCGGAGGCAGTTCAGTGCCTACAGCTCCAGAAAGCAGTTTCTCACAAGCCTACACTGGAGTTTAGGAGCAAGAGCTTGGCTCCCTACCAGGATGGGTTAAGCAGCTAAACAGCTCTGAAAGTAAGTCAGTTGTGCCCCCCATGTACTTGCAGAGCTTCAGGTCTGGCTGGCTTATCACCTGCTGAAAAGAGGGGAGCCAGCCTGGAGGGGAACAGGGCTGGGGGAGTCCCAGCACCTGCAAATACACACCCCATGAGTTTCTTGGATGTGAAGCAAAGGATGGGGGAAGCCTGAAAAACCACTGCCCCCAAATGGAAAATGGTGCCTGTAGCTCCCAAGCAAGGTAGTTGAAGTAAGGGGGAAACAAGGGGCTGGGATGGGCAGGCAAGACACCCCCCAACAAGAAATCCCAGCTACCATCAGCCACCCCTGCCTGCCTCCGCTGCGGCAGCCTCTGGTGCCTTCCCCTTCCTTGCACAGCTGGAGGTGATACCCAGCACCTTTCCCTCCGCTTCGGGTGATTTCCTCCTCACCATCTCCAGTGAGGATGAACAGCGCAAGGGAGGGGGACATAGCTGGGATTGAGTAGCGGCCAGGATGGGGAGGATGGTTGGGCTGGGGGTGATGGCCAGGACGGGGATAAGGAGAGGCAAACAGAGACCAAGGGGTGAAGAAGAGGCAGCAGCTTCCAGAAGAATTTTCTGGCTCAGTTTGTGTTGTAAGAAGGTTTTATGGTTTCCTCGTTCACTTGTTTGTTTCTAGAAAAAGTGCCCAGAAGAGTCTCCTGTCCCCCTGCTGGTCTGCCCAGAGGGAATGGGGGGAAAATCTTTGTTGTCGACATGAGCTATAGAAGGAGCCACAGGCCTCAGATATTGCTTAGGAACTCGTATTTCAGATTTAAATACCATACACAGTAAAAATAGAGCTCAAAGTACCGCCCCACATTGTCTGCAAATCATTGCCAGAATGAACAGCTTCAATAAATTAAAAACAAAACAAAAAAATTGAAATATTATTTACGTCTTAATAAAAATCGCAGTAAAACCATTTACCTTTTCCTTTGTGTGTGTTTTCAGGTTGGTTTTCTTTTTCTTTATATTATATATAATATATATTTATATATGTATAGGGCTGCTCCAGTGCAGCATTTTTAGGATACTTAGCCAGAGAAACACCGGGAGCATGCTCAGTGCACTGGGGTGCAGGGAGGGGGCAGACGTGGTCCCCTCCACAGGTGCTGTGCCCCATCCCTGCAGCCAGAATTGTGACCCCTGCCCCTTCCCGCTCCAATTTTACGCCCAAATTTTGAGCGTGGGTCTCTGAGGGCGGGGAACCCGTGGGGACGGAGGGGAAGGACCAGGGTGGATGCAGGACGGACACTAAGCATCCGCCGCTATGTTTCCTGACTCTCCAAAGACTCATCCGCCTTTGTTTCGGTTTCAGCGCGTGCGCTCCCGAAAATGCACACGTGGGTATAAATACTCCCCCCCGGCCCCTCCGTCCCTGTTCCCTTCCCTCTCTCCCGAGCTTAAATATCCCCCCACCCCACCCCAATCCCGCATCTCCAGGCGCTCCCGGTGTGTCAGGACACCTCGATGATCTCCATGCTGCCCGAAAAGCTGGACTGTTTGCTGATTTTGCCCAGCTCTTCCCGGGCCCTGCCCTCGGACATGGTCTCCTCGAATTCCATCTGGCAGCTCCTCCGCTTGAACTGCTTCTCAGCACCGGCCTCCTCATGCCAGCTGTGCCGCCCGTCCCGCGGCTCAGCCCGCGCCTTGTCCCTCAATCTGATCTCACAGCCGCCCGCCACCCCGCCGCAGCCGAAGGGCGGCGGATACGGGCCGGAGCCGGCAAACAGGCTCCCGCCGCTACCGCTGGTGCTGCCAGGGTCCATGCCGAAGAACCAGCCGGCCTCGCTGGTCGGGGTGCCGGGGGACTCCAGGTGCACCCCACCCCAGGCGCTGGTGGTGGTGCTGGAAGCAGGGGCCGGCTGGCTGAGCCGGGGGGGCAGCCCGTCCTCCGCGCCGGGGCTCTTGCGTGCAGCGCTGGCGCCGCCAACGTTGAGGCTGAGCCCGTGCGCCGGAGAGCCGGCGGTGTGCCGGTGCTTCCGCCGCTGCCGCACCTTGGCCTCCAGCAGGAGGTCCGGCCCGCTCGGCCGATCGGGGCTGTCTGCCCCCGGGGAGAAGGGGCTGAGGCTGCCAGGGCCAGAGGGGCTGTCCAGCTTGCAGAGTTTGGGGGCATCTCCAGGGCCGGGGGGGGCGGGGGGCTCCTGCCGCAGGCCTGGGGAATATGCAGACTTGATGTCCAGGGAGAAGGAGCGTTTCAGGCGGTTAGTGTCCTGGATGCGCTCAGAGGAGAGGTGCAAGCCATTGAGCCCCTGCTGCAGGGTGGTGGGTGACAGGACCTTCGGGGTCCCGCCTTGCCGCTCAGGGTCACCATGGGGGGATGCCGAGCCAGTGCCTCTCGGCGCCTCCTCGGCCTTCTCTGAGGTAGGTGGTGGGGGATGCCGGCTGCTCTCAGCCGCCTCTGCCGGGTCCTGCTGCACATCTCCCTCACTCCAGTCACCCTTCGACTTCAGGGCCTTTAGGAGCTTCAGGCTCCTCTCGTACTCCAGGAGCTGGCCCAGAAAGTTGAAGTTGGGTGAGATGGATGGGCGACGGTCCTTAACGAACCTGCCAAGAGGCACAGAGAGCCCCAGTTGGTGTTTGGTCCTTCAGCGGGTCACCCCTGTTATCTCAGCCTCTTTGGGAAGAAGAGGCACCATCCAGGACCTTCTGAGCACACCTTCCAAAGAAAGGGGTCTTGGGGAACCATGGGGCCTCATGATGCCCCAGGGTAGAGCTGGGACTGCCTCCCCCCTCCTTTTTACCTCTCCCAACCATTCCTCATTGCATGCATTTTATGAAGGGAGGTTTGGTTTGGTTTCACTGGGACTCAGCCAAGGCAAGACAGTTTCAAGGAGCCCCCACCCTCTCCTCTGGGCTCAGCCTACTTTTCTTCCCAGGAGTGAAGCATACCAGCATTACCCCCAAGGGAAAACTCACCTGTAAGCATCATCTGATGACATACCCATGGTCTTCATGATGTAGGCAATGGCAATAGTGGCTGAGCGGGAGATCCCGGCCAAGCAGTGAACAATCACCTGGCAGCTGGACACCTTGGCCTTGTCTGGAGCATGGCAGAGGAAACAGAGAGAAAAGTATCGATGTGATCAGAGATGGTAAGAGTAAAATGACTCTAGCCTCTCTCCCCAACCCTCAATCCCTTTGTGCGAAAGGACAAGTGTTGTTGGGAGTAAGACCATGGAGGACAGAAAGAGAGTCCAGGTTTTGGAGGCTGACAACTGGAATGTCTGCAACCATTGTAACAAAAGCTCACCAATGAACTCAATGGACTTGTCCAGCCAGGGAAGCAGCTTCTCACAGTAGTTGTCATTGACAGGAATGCGCATGAAGTGACTATCACAGATGAAGTCTGGCTTGGGACAGGAGTTGCTGGCATTGAGGACGTAGCTTATCCCATTCTGTGTCATCAAGTCCTGGTGGGAAAGAAGTGATCAAATGATCAGCTGAGCGCATGCAGCAACAAGTGTGAGAGATCTGCCTTGGCATGTACTCCCTGCCTTCTCCCATCCCAATACTTTCCCCTGTGGGTCTCCCATTGCTCATTGGACCTAGTTGACGGTAGCATAGCAGAGACTAGCTGAGAAGGATGTGTCAATGTAGAAGACACAGGTTCGAACCTCAGCAGATCTTTACTTTGGCCCAAGTAAAGGTAAGCAAGACCAAAGACACCTGGAAGGGGGTCTCAGAGGGGAAATACCAAGAACCCCAGTATGAAAGGAATAGAAAAAAACAAGAAGGAAAATCAGTGAAAATTGTAGCTGAAAGTTTTGAAAGTATCAGCTGAGGGAGAGGAGGCATCTCCTCAACAGAGCGGAGTGGTTCATTGGTAGCACCCTATGTTAACCAATGTCAACCAATGCCTGCTCCCATACCCCTCAGAAATGCACTGGGGGCTCTCACAGATTTGTTAGGCGTTCACAGTTGTATCACCTGTACAACTGGGGGCAGGTTGCCTATAAACAATGGAGGAATATCTGAGCTGCTGGGTCTCAGTCTTTGTTCTCTATTCCAGGGAAGACCCAGAATTAAATGGGAGGGGAAAACATGTAGATGAAAGAGTCCTTCCACACATCAGAGTGTGTGGAACTGCCATGTGGGATCTCCCCTTTGCAATGTGCTGGAGAAAAGATACATCGCCCATTCATGGTCTCCACACTTGACCCTGCTCTGCTGCCTATGAATAGAGCATCTTCTGGCCACATAGCGGGGATGCCAGAGAACACAGCTCCAAAAGATGAACAAAACCCTCTGAGGAGGCAGGAAGGGAAGAAAACCATCAGTTTCCCTGCCTGACATAGGCTCCTCAGAAGACCGCACTGGGATTTCAGCCTTGGCTCTCCAGTAGCCGATTCCTGCCCACCCCAGCAGGCTCTGCAGAGCCCGGCCTCGGCTCAGTGGAGCCAGCCCAGCTCCTGGGCTCACATTCTTGGCATTTTTCTCTTTCATTTCCTTTTACTCCCTGTGTATAATTTCTCTCTCCCTCCTTTCTGTCTCTAACACCCCCCCCCAATCACAGCATCATGGTCCGTCTCCCCTGTTGCCTTCCCTGGGCAAGGACACCCGGCTGGCTCCCTGCTGCCTGCAGTAGGCAGACGCCCGGCATCATTTTACCTACAATTCCTCTTTCTTCTCACTGTTATTTTATCTTTAAACAAAATTCCTTCCCTGGTGAGACATCATAGCACAGCCCTTCCAGCACCTTTAAAAGGGCACTGTCCCTCTTTTCTCCTGTCTCCCCACAGCAAAACTTTGCTTGGTTTGGGTCCTTCTGAACAAGCCCCTACCCATGGCCAGAGCTTGCCCATCACCACATTGCTGCGGCTGAAGACTTTTACTACTCAATATAAAACGACTCATCTTGTGACTACTCTCCCCAGTTCTGCTGGGCTTTGCCTATGCAAACCCTGCCTTCAGCCTCCTGGTAGGTTCAAACCGACCGTGCATGGCCCTCCCACCAGGTAAGAGAGGAGTCCTTAATGCTCTCACCCCTCTGCATGGCTGGCTGCCCTCCCAGATGGGCAGATGTGTTCCCTCAACAGGGCCGTACCTTGTTCAGGACATCTTTCTGTGAGCCCAAGTACAGATGTGGCAGGATGCGTGTGGGGCCAACATTGGCCACGGGCAAGCATGGCTGGGAGATGCTCATCGGCAGGATGGCAGCTGGCTTCCCCTCACAGAGTCCCGGGAAGCAGGATGAGAAGGTAGCAAAGCCTCCTGTGAAGAAAATGGGGACATTGAGCTTGTAGCAGTGAGGCTGAGACCAAAAGTACCTGGCAATTCAATGCCCAGGCTGGGGACAGAGCAGTGATAACAGAGCTTTGAGGAGCAAAAAGCCATAAGCCATCTCTAACCTGTGCAGACATGTTGTGCTTACTCTGCCACACATATGGAGAAAGGAATGGAGACGCAGCTCTGATTTTTTCTGCTGCAGCTGGATATTAATACACACGTGGGGCATCCATCACGCACCCTGCTCTTCACCCACTTCATTCAGACAACTGCCAAGAAGAGAAAGTCCTTTTCTTGGCTGCCTACTACTCTCAGGACAACCAGACAGGATGACAACAAGCAAGCTCACTGAAGTGCAAATCTCCCTGGGTTGGGAGGTCAGTCCAAGCCTTGCCACAACGGCTACATTTACACACTGCGGTTTCTGAGAGATGCTCCCTCTGCCCAGCCCCGCCAAGCCCATGACTTCCACCACATCAGACTGGACTAGCACATCAGAACCTTCAAGTCATTGCCTTTTTTCACGCTTTGACCTTACTGAATGTGACAGCAAACAGCGCCTGATTTACTGCACCAAGCTGCTGGGCAGTCATATTCAGCTTGAGTATCTCAAAGCCCAGTATTGAGAGAAAAACCCCAGCTGGGGCTGTGGTAGTTGGCAACTGGAGCCAAAACTACTGCCATGATGTCTGGCACTGTCAAAAGCACAGTCTAACTGCTGATGAGTCTGCCTGAAAGTCAGTTCCCAGCTCAATTGGGAAGAGCACTGACTTGAGCATCAAATGATGCCCTGCCTGCAACTGTGGGCAGCTTGTGGAGGTGGAAAGCCCTCAGTGCTGTTTTATGTTCTGTGTGGTTGTGTTAAGACCACTGGTGATCCTGATTTGCTCTCACTCCCTGATTCCGTTCTCCAGGGTAGAGCTGGGTCTGTCTAGTGGTGGCCCAGCTCCACTCCCAACTTGGTGCAATGGAGAGCACCTTAGGTTGTGTCAGCCCAGTCTTCCTTAGGTTTTCCTACTCATGTGATTGAGCAGATGCAGCTTGACATCACCCCAAAAGCAGAGACTTTCTGTCTTGACTGCCTTTGACTGTCAGAGGGACCAGGATGCCCCTCTGAGATCCTTCTGAAAGTCCAAGTCTCTGGACTCAGCACCACGGGAATCCCTGGCCCATCTCTGTTGCTAACAAGACCTTTTAATGAGCTTTTGGTGACGAACTTTCCATTCAGCCTCTCCCCTTTGAAAGCAGGGCAGCCTTGGCGCATTCTCAAGTTACCTTCTCCAGCACCTTGCCAGCATTTCTGCTGATCCTCCTGAAGCACCTTCCTGCCTACTGGTGCGGCATGACTGGTGCTGCAGACAACCCATCCCACATGTTTGGGAGGTGAAGGTGATGGGTAAGCCAGAGCAGTGCACAAAATTGTGCTTACACCACCTAGAAACGTCCAAGGTCCTCCATCTCATCCGCTCCTGTTGTCAGCTCCCCCTGGCCCAGGTGGGAGGTGTCCTTCAACCAACCTTTCTCCTCCCCTCTCTCATGTTTTCCTGGCTGGCAGCTAACACAGCTCTCAGCTTCCAAACCTGCCCAAGCCAGGAGGGGTAGAGTTAAAGCACCTTATCTTCTCCAGCACTTCCTTTTCTCTGGCTCCCTCTGAAATGACATCACCTCTCAACTGGGACATTATATCAGAGCAAAAGCAGGAGGCCCAGCACAGGTGCAGTGCAGCTCCAGTTACTGCTCATCCCTGCGCTGTGTCCCCATTGCCAAGGAGCACAAATCACTGGCCACAGCCCTGCATGGACACGTGTGACCTCCCTGCTTCGTTCCACACTTGAACGAATGCTGCTGATGCCTGGGGGATGCTCAAGCAGAGCTTCCTTCAGCTTCAGCACACAGGGTCTAGTGGGGCACAAGTTTAATCCCTGGATTCATGCAAAACAAAATGGGAATTTTTCTGAAGGAACACAGTGCATTTTTGGGGAGGAGGGTGCATGTGAGCACAGCGCCAGGGATCAGCGCCTGCTCCGGTCCCCAGCCTCTCATGCTCGATGTTCATTCAAGAGCTGCCTGGGGCCGTGCACAGCTTTCTATCACTCTTTAAAAGCCGGGAGCGTGGGATGATCTCATAGCTAAAGCAGGTCAGGGCACGCCACTATCTCCCCCTTGCCGGCACTCGCCTGACAGCAGATCCTCTCCCAGCCCTGCCCGGGGAAATCCAGGCAGGGGCAGAGTGGGCTACAAAGCAGGTGGGGATGTTTGCAGAGAGGGGCAGCAGCATCCTCTGCTGCAGTGCCTATCCCGGCATGCTGCCAGCAACTGGAGGATGCCCGCACCTGAACTGATACCCATTGCTCGCCCCACTTGTCCCAAGCAAAGCTTCTAGCCTGTGTCTGGAAGCCCAGGCATGCTCCCATCCTGCATGTCCTCATTTCCCCCGTGCTTGCAGCTGCTGAGGGCAGCCTGGGCTCGGGGGAAACCCTAGAGATGGGTACCCAACACCATCCCAACCTTGAAGCAACGCTCACCCCACCCCACGCCGGCTGCTCTAGCATGCCTTTCATTTTTAGAAAGCAAAGCAGCTCTTCAAAACAATCCCAAAGGCAGTGAATGTCCCTGGCTGGGCTCCAGCTGATACCTGGGCTTTCCCCCCTCTATACCCTGGGCCATGGATCCCAGCTTTTGCTGGGAGAGAGCAGCAGAGCCCCACAGGGTGAGGGGCTGGTGCAGCACGGGTCTTCCTTGTCTTCCCTCATTTATTTACAGTGCTGGTGCCAGGAGCACCATTTCTCTTGGCATGTGGAGAATTAAGCCCAGGAAGGATTTGTATCTGATGTTGGTGGGTGCTTGGTTTCTTCTTGATGCTTCTGTCAAGCCTGGCAAGGGCTGCTCCTAAGCAGCACAGCCCAGTGTACTGCCCATGGCTGCAGCACTCCCGGGGCTCTCAAAGCTATTCCCTTGGAAAACCCAGTGTCTTCCTGCCTCCTGCAATGACCTGAGGCAGAGGTGGGTCCCAGGAGAAGGGGAAAGTTTGGGCACAGGGAACCAGGCCAAAAGTGGGGACACCTTCACTGCTCCTGTTGAAGATGGAGGAAGGAAGAGCTAAGAACCAGCATCACGCAGGTCTCTGGGCGGGCTGGAGGGTGAAGATCACTCCTCAACTTTGGGGGGTTCATTCATCAGTGCCCCCACAGATATTAAAACCCTTAGTGGTGGGGTTGAAGGCAAACACAGCTTTCGGGAAGGAGGGAGAGCTGTCACCCCCCAGAGGAAACCAAGGCACAGGGTATTGCAACTTAGTGCCAGAAGAGTGCAAGAACTGAAACTTTGAAGAACAGAGGCGTGGGATGCCTTTGCTGTCACCTTCAGGTGGTCTCTGGGAACATCCAGCTCATGGCTGGGACACTGACATACCTAGGCATCACCCATCACCTGTAAGTTGCCCTGTTCCCTTCTCTGCCAAGGAAAGGCAGCAATGATGCTGCAGGGAGGGTAACACAGAAGGTCCTAGCTAGGGACAGGGATGTGGTATGGGATCATTTTCCTCCTGGTGTTAAGCCCCAGCTTTGGGGATTTACAATCCATTGAGCTGCACGGGATGTCAGAGGAGATGCTGCTGGGGATAAAAGGGAGTTGTATGGCACATTAAGCAGGGCTATCCAGTTACCTGCTGCTCCCTGCATCAAGGCCATCTTCCGAGGCTAGAGGCATAAAGTGGGAACAGTGAAACGATGGGGCTTGAAACCCTTCTCAGGTGTTTTTTTTTTGACAGCTGCAGACTGCTCATTCATCTCCAGCCCCCCTTCAGAGTCCCTTCAAACAACTCAACAGCTCTTGCCTCTATCCTGTGCCCTGACAATTGCAAAAAGCTGCAAAAGTGCTTCCCTAGGCACCTGATTCACCTAAACCCTTTCTTCAGGAGAGACATTGAACACCACCAGCCCCATCAGTCTCCTAAATTCCCCCCCACTGCAAACACACTGAGCACCTGGGACATGTCCCATTTGCCAGCCTTTCATGTGCATTGTGGGGTAAATCCAACCACAGCTCCCCCACCAGAAAACAGGCAAGAAGAGGTGACATGTCACCCCGCTGTGCCATCAGTCTGTGGCAATAAGGAACAAGCACAGCTGGAGCTGCAAACCTTCCCAGGGCCAGCAGCCACCGCACCCCACCTCCTCACCCCCAGCTCTCACACCAGGAGCTGGCAGAGCTGGCGGCTGGGGGGTATTAAAGCAGTTTATGGCCCACCCTCATTGCTGCTATAAATGAGTGTTAAAGAGCAGCAGCTGGAGCTGCTCAGGGGCTGATTCCCCATGCAGGTGCCGGAGCCTTTGCCGCAGCGCGTGGCCCCACGAGTGGGTTTTGCGCCTGTGCTGACGCTGGAGACCCTCAGCCTCACCGAAACTCCCGGTAGCCCGGGGGCTGTGCGGGGCTGAGCTCTGCCCGGCTCTCATTAAAATGCCTGTGGTGGCTGAGAGCGGCTGCCAGGGCGGCACGTGGCGGGGGGCAGTGGGGCATGCAAGCAAGCACGCGCCTCGGCTGCCGCAGGAGCAGCGGCCATGCCCGCGCTGCGGCCCCACGGCTGTGCCGGTAAGGATGATGCCTGGGCGCCCCCACCCCAGCCCCATGGGGACACGTCTGTCCCCCACCGTTAAACCACCTTGCTGAACTGAGGCGTGGCAGGAGATGATGAAAGCCGGGGGGGGGGGGGGGGGGCT
>JAOEHY010002636.1:0-30702 GCA_025447955.1 Psilopsiagon aurifrons | reverse complement strand
AATAAGAGAGAAGTATAGTCGTAATTAAAAGTAAAGTGGTTTTCCACCTTTTCTAATTAAAAAATCTGTTTCATCAGACTGTTGTTTGGCAACTAAGGAGTGAACAGTAACTCAGTACCTAGGTAAACATCATGGTAACATTTTAAACAATTGGAATTGTATTTATTACAATGCATATTTTAATTATTGATATGATTTTAATTATGAAACTGTAGCTATTAAACCATTTATGTGGCCTTTAAATCTTTTAGAGACCTGGTTCCAGCAGTCAGGATTTCACAATCACTTTGTTAACTATCTAATAATTTCCTGCACAACTAGACAATGCTGATATAGGTCATAGCACTATTGCTTTTGAGCACTGTACCATGGTAGCCTCTAAATTGCAATTAACTCTTCCCTGTATGGAGACCCAGGGTGAACATTTGGAGCAGAACATTCTAGACTTTTTTGCAGTGGATGTAGACATCATTTTCAGATATTGCTCCTTGGAAATTGTTGGTATAAATGAAGACTGTTTGTATAATGATATTTAGGGTTGATGAGCTCAACAACCCAAATCTTCATCAGCTGCAGTGCCTCTGGAATTTAGTGTCAAAGAGATGTTCCAGGAAAGGAAAATACTTCCAGCCTGTATCAGAATTAAAACCTTCAACTGATGCAAGTAAAATAGTCCTTGTTTCCCAAGGCCCAAAATGGTGTTTGAGCTGCTTCCAAATGTAACTTAAGTTTAAAATTTCTAAATGAAGAGGGAAGTTTTTGAAGCACATTTTTATTGGGCTGTTTTGGAATTTTCTTTCAGATTTTTTTCTTTTCCTCCTAAACAGAAATTTATATTTTCATATTAAAAAAATCACTGTTCTTAAGATTAAAACTGACAATTCTGACTTTGCAAATTGTTTTGTAGTGGATTTGGAAAGTGCAAGGAGATCAAGACTTCCCACACCATGAATGTGGGGAGCCTTGGAGGGGAGGCTGCCAGCCTTAGAGCAAGGCAAGGTGCTCCAGATCCCATGTTCTGCCCTTTTATGCCCTTTTACAGCAGATCTTCCTGGCCTTGCGTACTGCCTCTCAGCTGACATTTTCAGGTTTCCTGATTCTGCTGTAGGACAGTAACATAGCAGGTACAGTCCAGTACTTATTTCAATTTTATAATAGAAAAAAAAAGGAGATTCAGAGATATGAAAAATTCTAAAGTTTTTTTGTGGCTTGGAACAAAACTTTACTTTTTCTCAATCCAGATTTAATTTTTATTAGTACTAAAAAGGAATAATCCTGTCTTATTTAAATAAAAATGTTGAGTAACACTTGAATTTCATTCCTACTGAAATTGTTGTCACAGGCCTGGCTATAGTCATAGAATTTATTTGATTTTGAGCTATGCTTGCTGGGCAAAAAGTATATGATTATGCTCTGCTGGCAGTTAGAGAAAGGGACAAAGACCTATTTTTCTAAAAATGAAACCAAAAGCCAAGTCTGTGTATTACAAATGTGTGTGGGAAACTTGCTTTTAGGAAATTTTAGGCATGATTCTTAAAACACAACTGAAACCTTTATTGTATGAACACAAGGAATCTGGAAGTAAAATGGATGAAGAGCTGCTAATACAGGATAAGAAACCAGAGATGGCAGAAGTAACAAACAGCTACTGTACCTGAAGCATAGGTTTAGGATTTAGAGGAACAGACAAACATAAGAATGAAGGTGCCAAACTGAACACTTCTGATGACAGACACTGAAAATATAAATAAAAGAAAATCTAATTGAGTAAAAAAGTCAGTCTGTGATGAAGAATGATGGTACAATTTTTTTTGAGATTAATGGTGCAAATCTCTGTGAATAGATTAGCTTTGATTTGGATATAAACAAAGATCTTGGTAATTTTGGTTAAGACAAATACTACTGCAAATTTGTTATTGTGGTAAATTATAACACTGGGTAAACAATCTATGAATAACAGGGCTAGTTAGCCCTGGATAGAGTAGCTCTCACCTGACAACTGAGCCTGTAAGAGGTGAGGATCTAGATTTTGGTTGGGCAAATAGTTAAAAGCTATCTTAAAAGAGGCGGCATGAAAAAGAAGTGCAGTTCGGACACTCCGTTTCAGATGGGTGAGCTAAGAAACTCTGGGAGGTAGTCCATAATAGAATGGTTTGGGTTGGAAAGGACCTTAAAGGTTATCCAGTTTTAACTCCACCTTCTATGGACAGGGACACCTTCCACTAGACCAGGTTGCTCAAAGCCTCATACAACCTGGACTTGAGTACTGCCAGGTATGGGGCCAGCCACAACTTCTCTGGGCAACCTCTGCCAGTGCCTCGCCACTCTCACAGTGAAGAATTTTCTCCTGATACCTAATCAAAATCTACACTCTTTCAGTTTAAACCTTTCCCCCATGTCCAATCACTATAGGCCCTTGTAAAAAGTCCCTCTCCAGGTTTCTTTCCATTTTAGGCATTGGAAGCTGCTCTGAGGTGTCCCTGAAGCCTTCTCATCTCCATGCTGAACAAACCCAGCTCTCTCAGCCTGTTTTCATAGGAAAGGTGCTCCAGTTCGTGTCTAATATACTAACCAGGTTAAGAACTATATAGGAGACCTAAAAAGTTTTTAGACTAAAAATGCAAATATTAATCATGGTTTGCATTGCAAATAGTTGGAGCAAAGAAATAAAAGGAAGAGGTGTTCATAAATAATCCAATAAATAAAGAGATGAAAAAGGATATTTCCTTTATGAGGAAAAAGTTTGGCTAAAACATGCTCAAAATTAAAAATTTATAGGGATAAGTCAAGAAATATCAAAAGTCTATAAGCTTCTTAACAGAAGACTAATACAAGTCATAAGTTCATTAGCCACATAACTGAAAAGAAAATAAAAACAGAGGGATAGATGTGCTCTGGCAAAAGAAAAATAAATCTACATAACAGCTCCCAAACTAAACAAGTATTTTCCCTCAGGTTCAAGAAAAAGTTTTGATGCTGAATACCAGAAAAAATGCACAATCAAAATGGGGGGGGGGTGGGGGAGATGAGAATGAAATGGATCACAACCCAGGTAGACTTAAACGTTCATTGAGTTTAGTATCTCTCTTAATGGGAACAGAGTAATCCATCTTGAAGAATTCTAAAACTGAGACAAACCAAACATTTTGATTCAAAAATTTGCTGAGGCAGCATGTACACCCAGTTCTCTAGACATTAAAGCTTTTTCCAAAATACACAGTACTTTGGCTTATCTCCCTGCTTTGCATGAGCAAATTTGAAATTTGAAGGAATTATGTGAGTTGTTTAGAAGGGGTTCCCTGATTACTAAATTATGAGGTGTTTTGGGTTTGTGATAAAAGATAGTGCCAGTCCCACATTTCATCCTGCAGCATCAGTAAGTGGCTTTGGAATTAATTCAGTTTTGGGACACTTAGTGGAATTTATTGAGTGACAAATATTCTGAACTATAGGCAAGTGTTAAAAAACGTAATCCTGAATGCTTTCCACTCTTGCTTGACAATGTCTATGTAGTTGTGACCATATTTTCACATTTATGTTGTAAAGGTTTTTTAAATATTGGGAATCTCTGTGAGTCATTTAGATTAGATGAGATTCACTTACAAAATTCACTTGTATATCTAAAAAAATGTAATCTTTAGGTGGCAATGGGCATTGGGAGGTGTAGTTTTGATTGCTGTTGTATGAGACAATGAAATTCAATTTGAAGACTCTTAGTGCTACATGAAAGATCTCCTGCAGCCATGAGTCGGGAAGTGTAGTTGCATTATAAAATCACCCAACACTTTCATGTGCATTCCAAATATATTGCTTAATTAACTTTTTACCTACAGGTTTTATGCTGAATGCTCTGTCTTTCCACAACCAGAATACATTCTGGCTCTATGATTTAGCTGAATTGACAGCAACGTTCTGTGCCCTTGCCTGATCTAGAATCTATCTGTATTTATAGGAGCTGTACTTTGAAAGACATATAGTATGCCAAAAAGACACATATACTGTGATCAGAACAAGGTATAATGTAAGCCAATATAAAATATGTATAGAAACATATATATATAAACCAACACCAAACTCTAGTTAAAAATCTTCATATATGTGATTATCAGCTATTGTACAGCCAAATCTCACTTTTTCATTGTATCTAATTCAGAAACCTTTGGTGTGTCTTACCGATATAGAGGTATCCTGGTAAGTGCTTTGATTCTCCACTGCCAAGGAACACCTTAAGGGATCACATGTGCAGGTTATTGAGTCATGGAATCATAGAACATTTGGGTTCGAAGAGACCTTAAAGCTCATCTGGTTCCAACACACCTGCCACAAGCAGGGACACCTTCCACTGGACCAGGTTGCTCAAAGCCCAGTCCAACCTGGCATTGAACACTTCCAGGGATGGGGCAGCCACAGATTCTCAGGCAACCTGTTCCAGTGTCTCACCACTCCCAGAGTGAAGGACTTCTTAATATCTAATCTTAATATCATCTTAAAGCCATTCCACCTTGTCCTTGTGGTGGGACAGCAAGAGCTTTAAGGCCCCTTTAAGTACTGGAAGGCATCTATAGGGTCTTGAATTATTGAATATCCAGGCAAATTCATGACACTGGAAACAAAGTTGCCATAGTTATTAGTTTCCACTATTATATTTCAATTTAATTGGAAAAGCTGTTCAGTGTTACCCATCTCCGGAACACTGGCTGGCAATTAAAACAGAAAATTTTATAAGTCTGTAATTTTTTTGTAAAATGAGTGAAATCAGAACTGACATAATGAAATCCTTGTTGGAATTTTAATTTAAACACAAAGTTTATTTTTGCCAGATTTAAAAGAACATCTGGCTCCTCCAGTAGTTCAAGGAACACTCTTTGTATAAAATAAAATGCTTTGCTACCTCAAGTTAAAACAAATTGATTTGTTTAGTTTTCTACTTTCTAATATTTCAGTTTGTGTTATGTCTGGAACCTAGCAAGATGAATCAATAGCATCACATCTTTGCTCTGTTGGAACCTAGAGAGAACATACTGTACCAGATGTTATTATGAACCAGCTGTAGAAGCAGAGCGAATGCCTGGTTTGTCAAAATTCACTGAAGCAGAAGCTTTCAGCAGCTTAGTCAATATATCAAGACTTATCAAGACATGCTTCCACAAGAGCTACTTATGAGTAGCACAAGTTGTTCATTCTAGTATTCTTCATCCAAGTTCATATTAAATACATCTGATGATTTAATGTGAAGAAACATTGCTACTGCCAGGTAAAATGGCTTCACAAATGTGTCAGTGGCTATCATACACATATATGCACTCTTAGCTTCTAAACTTATTTTCAGCCTGTTTGACAATCAGAGCAAAATGGTTTTCATACTCTGTTATTTTTTTTTTCCAATTGGACTATAGTCTCCTGACCTAAGAGTTTCTGCTTTGTGTCAAAGAGTAAGTCAAGTTCTAAACTCTCTTCTCATATATGAAATCTAGTATTTAGACTATGATAAAGCAGGTGTCAAGGAGAGTAGGAAAAAATATCTGCTGAAATGAGTCTGTACAAAACATATCACTTCCACCAAATATCTCTTCAGCAGATGCCGACAAATCCCTATCTCTCGTCTCCCACTTGAATGCTGCAGTGCCTGAAAAAATCTGTTAGGAAGACAATTCACAAGAGAGATTAGATTTCTTGCTGCTTCTAAAGGTATTTAAAATGGGAACTGGAAAACCTGAGCTGTCAAAAGAACTAGCTACTGCTTAAAGACTGTTCTGTTCTGCTTATTATTCATGATGGCAGCAGACAAATTCCTCTCTACATTAACTCTGATGATGAGTTCTCTTATGATTATGAAATCCAAGGACTGTTTTCAGCACACAATTGTCAGACTAATTTAGTGTAGCTCTTGCTCTAAAAATAAAAAAAATAAATTAAAAAAGAAATTAAAAAAAGGCTCTCCAACTAGCTGGACACTGGTTGTTTCAAATACACTTAAATCCCTGTAAATCATCATCAGCCATTTTCTCTTGTTGGGAGCATCATGAGCTCATAAATCAGTGGACTTTTCACATTTTTATGATAATCTCTAGAAGATCTTTATAACTCTTAAGATGATTCCCACAAGTGTTTACCACACTTAAATGTCTAATGGGATAGTCTGCCCTCACACATTAGGATGACATGTCCAACCACTTCAAATGTACATTAGAGAAATTTCTGATGTACTTGCTCTCAGTAGGACTTCAGTGTCTGTTATCTCCTGACGCCAGAGAATTTCTATTTTCTTTGGGGCAACTTAAAGAGAAGTGAAAGTTTCTTAATGTGTCTGCATGACAACACACTGGAGATGTTGCAGAATTGTCTTGCAGGACTTAAGTTTTGATCTCAGTTTGATGCCTTCTCATTTCACAGTCTCATCCAGAGTCTTCTAAAACCCTTACAGCCTTTGATAATCTGCGGTTCAGTTCATCATGTGGGTGTGCATCCTATAAATGGTGCTTCTTAGTGAATGACTTCATCCAGAGCAAACAGCAATCACTTAATGGTGATGTTAACTCACATTAAGAGGAGCTGGTTGATAAATTAATTTTATCATTAACTGAAGACTAGAACAAAGTTATTAGCAGTCCTGTGGACCTTACAGCTACTGATAACACACTTTTTTTCAACAGAGTACTAGGATCACCTGGATTTCTGTTATGTGGAACCAATGGACCAGAAAATAAGGAACCTAACACTGAGTTCATGAACGAACATTAGTAAAACAAGAAAGGTCTTCAGAGAGCAGAGGATTTCATTAAAGATCTGGGCTGAAAATCCTGGATGGAAATGGAGACTAGGTGAAGACAACGTGCAATTATTTCCCGATTTTGGGGAAGACAGTTGATAAATGAAAGGCAATTCATAACATAGGAAGAAAGGTAAGGTAAAGGAAAATGGTTAAATCAAAATGAAAAACTGCTCTCCTTAAATATTTATGACTTAGACTGATGAGACTCTTATTCCTGACAGACAAGTTGCAGACTAACGGGCTTTTAATTGTCCTTGATGCAATTAGGGGTGATGTCTTTAGCTAAATCCTGAGTTCCAGCCATAGTTTATGTAAGTTGTTCACATTACTCAACTTATAATGATGTACTTGGCTTCACTGTTTGTGGTCTGGTTTTCATTTGTCTGGCATTACATTCTAAGACTGCAGTGACTCAGATTTCCTTTAGTTTTACAACAAAAAGCACTAGCATGTATCTCATGAGGCATCCCAAATTTATTCACTTGTTTGCTGTCCTCTTATGCAGGCTTGTCAGGCAGGTGTATCAAGACACATACCTCGGAATTCAGAGGATACATAGAAACTCCTTGCTGTAGTCACACAATAGTGACTTCTTCGCCATATAAAGACTGACTTTTATTTGAATTTTTTGATGTAATTTGAAAATTTTCAGTCCAGGATGTTTCTGAGAAATGATTTAATCATAGTCCTGTATTTCTACTAGAGATTCAGATCTATGTCTTCCTTCTTAGAACCATTTTGGGGTTTTTAAGGGATGGAGGAGAAAGCTGTACTCAAAATCTCCTATGTAGGAGAAAATAAGAATTGCTCATAATCTACTTGGCAGTGCTTCCAACAAACCTTGCTTAACCTTTATTTAGATAAAGCACTGTTAAATTTGATAAGTCTTTATCTGGAGCAGGAAGGCAGGAGAGATGGCCACTGTGTTGTTACTGTATGTATTTAATCATAAAATAAAGATCTCCTATACATCTTAATTGGCTTCAAGTCAATTAGTATTTTTGCTGTAAGCAATAAAAACAGCTACCCAAATGTTCACAGTAATAGAGTGAAACAGATTCAAGAATTTTAGTAGACTTTGGGATATGGCTTTTATGTATATTCAGACATCAGAAACCATGGTGTAAACTGCAGCATATGCCAAACAAAGCGTGCACTCAGATTCCCTCGGTAGTCTGTATTTCTATTGTTTCTATATGCGTATGGTGTCATTATCACTGGGTTCAGCTAGCACTGTTAAAATTAAAGTTATTAAAATTAAACCAGAGAGTTAAGTGTATGCTATTGTCTTACCTTCACTTTGCCGTCACATACACAACCAGAATGCAATATGTCCTTGAAGAAAAAGCCTAAGGAAAGAAAAGATAAACTGTAAGCAGGTACAGAATTTTTTGAAAAACAGAACAGTTTTTCTGCTGTGCCTGAAAATAAGAGAAAATTCAAAGGGACTTGAACAACCATTAGTAAAACATTTTTGAACAAGCATTAGTAAAACAAGAAAGGTCTTCAGAGAGCAGAGGATTTCATTAAAGATCTGGGCTGAAAATCCTCGATGGAAATGGAGACTAGGTGAAGATAACATGCAATTATTTCCACATATTTCCCCATTTTCCCCATTTCCCAAGGGACTTTTAATTACATTCCTTGTCTCTAGATTCCTATAGATATTCTTTTGGGCCTATCACTCCAGACTTATTAGGTAGTGAGAAAGAGAGCAGAAGGAGACGTCTAGAAGTCCTAGCAAAGACAGATGATTTTGAGAGAAGAATGCATGTTCTTCTACTTTGATTGGAGAATATTCTTCCTAGGGCTTCAATAATCAGTAGAACCAATGTAGTAAGCTGAGTTCAGAGGCACCGTGTACGATTACAGAGAACTCTGGATTTGACTGACCCTAAGAAGCAACACAGTGATGCTTGAGAAGTCGCATTATGGCAACAAACTTGTTCTTTGCGTGTGTAAAGACTTGGTCACATCATACCTTTAATTCTACACATAATTAAGGTAAAGCATTTAATAATTCTGCATTATGTTCAGCTATAATCTCTAAATAATTCCTTTAAAAAAAGGAAAAAGATGACCTTGAGATCCTGAACTACAAACTGTAGCAGCTGGGTGCAGAGACCTAAAATTTTGTGGGCAAGGTCTGCAACATCTCATCCTCTGTGGATAAATAAAATGACAAACCTACACAAAATGCTCACCAGAAAGTTTTGAATAAAGTCTGTGTTGGAACAGCTCTATCTTAGTTATACCTAGATAGATTCATCATTAACAACAAGAACTCAAAAAAATGTATAAGATGATTTTGCCAACATAAAAAGACAGTTGTAAACATTTTCTTGTTCTCTGATTACTGCAATAGTTTTAATGGAAGTTATGTATTTCTTCAAATATCAAAACATGTTCTATATTCCTGCAGTGGCCAAAAAAATAACTAGGAAATCATGAGTTCTGACCATGGAGAAAGCTTGTGTGTATGCCTGCAAGCTGTTGTTGGTTTATTCTGTTCCTTTGCATTTATTTTTCTGTGGTACCCTCAGCACTGACCCCTGGAAAGCAGGCACAAAACCCCAACTTATTTTTATTTTCTATGAAGAAATAGCCAAAATCAAAGATAAATATAGAAGACTGTATGGCTATTGTCCTGATTCATTTTGGCAGCTCAGAATAAGCTTATGTAAAATCCAATTGGTTCCTGGAGTTTGACCATATGTCATTATTGATGCCTTTCCTGGGGTCCTAGCTCAAATTCACTCAATCATCCCCTGAAGCTACTTCAATGATTCCAGATCTTTTTCTTCAGGGCACACTGTTCCAAAAGCAGTATTTGTTTTCTCAGAAATTACTATACTGGCATACCAAAAGAAACTTTACATCCCCACATGTGCATTTATAACATAGAAGATCCCAAGATTTCAATAAGCAGTGCAAAGTGCCACTGATGAAAACAATCAGCTTTCAAACTGAAGCACAATGGATCCATAGCCAGTGGAAAGGTTTATTTTTCCCTTTCCAAGGTCACTTCAGTTGGCTTCAGATTAGTCATCAAGATTATTATTTTCCTATGAGGACAATAAGGAAGGTGTAGATTCCTCATTCGATTATACAATTCACCTTGACATGCTTTTTACATTTGAAACCATCCCAAAAAATGTAAAATATGATAGTTTTGTTACATAGATGTTTTATTTTCGGAACAGCATTAATAGGAACATTAGAGTTTCAGGAAGAGCAATAAAAGTAAAAACACACATTACATAATGTAGTTTAAAGAACCTGCAAAGAATTAGTTGGAACTGTAAATACACTCAGATGGACTGTAACAATTTTGAATCATAAGGAGATCACTAAGACTCAAATTTCATATGGGCAAAACTCTACTTTTCTAACTCCCATGAGTAGACCCTTGGGAGTCAATGAAACAAGAAAGAAGTAACTTTGTTTACATAAGGCTTACAGAGAAGAAAAACATGTCCTATCTGCATATTCCATGTTATTTCTTCTTAGGACAGACATGAAAGCTATCCTTACAACAGTAATTGTTTAAAATCCCATCTTAACCTGCCTCCTTCTTGAGGTGACCAATTTGCCATAGCAAGAGTCAAGAATGGTGACAATTAAATGGAAAGGACCGTCAGTCATCCCAAGCATAAGTATAGGATTAGTAAACTAAGGAAGCTTCATTCGAGGACATACAGGACCTCCAAAGCAGAGATGTTTGGGCAAGTACCAGTCCCAACGGCAATGTCACCACATTGCCATAAAATCCTTCTGGTTTTCTGTTGATCTGCACTCTACTCCTTGCAAAGTTAAGACTGAAAAAGATACAAAGCGTTGCTGTCTTACAAGTTATACCCAGGAGAGGTTCACAGCTCCGATGCATTAAACTGTGTCTAGACTAATGTGAAGTCTGCATCCATAACTAGTGTGGCCCACTGGAGAGGAAGCCTTTGTAAGGCTCAGATGTGAACCCCAACTTCAATCTTAAACTATGAAATTTGAAAAAAAAAAAACAACCCAACAAATTTATTTATTTACATTCCAATTCCATAACTTTAAGGGGGTTTCATATTATGCAGAATACTAAGTAGCAGCAGAATACTAAGTAGCAGCAGCTTGTGTACATTTTTCTCAAACTGCACCATTTTGTGAGTTTTCTCTTCCTCTTTAACACCAGAAAAAAACATTCTGTTTTAAACATGTATTAGAAATCTATGGCTTTTCCGGATAGTACCATGAAGAACCATTTGTAAGATTAAAAATTAATATAATTTCTGAGTCTAGCAAGATGATTTAAAAGAAATTATCCTATTTACCATATCCTTTATCATATGGACAACATAATTATTGAGACTGAATCCTTATTTAAATTTATTATATTAAAAATACAAATGCCATTAGACACACACACATTCTTCATGCTGAAACTCCTTTACAAAACAATAAAAACTAGAAAAAGACCTATCAAAATAACCTATGTCCTCTCTTGCTGTTATATTCGCCAATATAAACTGACCTGCTCTTCAGAGAAAAGTACTGGGGCACTCAGAGGAGGAAGTGGGGTGCAAGTAGTTATCCTCATGGACAGATATCAGAGGCCACCTCTGTCAGTCCTACCAATTTTGAAGTGTCAGTGGAAGTGCCAAGGCCATGCTTACAGTAATTGGTCTTTGGCTGCATGTCTCTCACCACCCGCCATAGCACATTTATACTTGAAAGCCTCTCTTTAGCAAGTACAGATGCTTTAACAAGACAGGGGACATATGGGACTGTATTATCCCTTAGTCTAATCCAGGATGCTGATGAAAATGGCATACCGTGTTTTCCTTGGGTGAAGCTTCAGGCCCACAGAGAAACCTCCATGTTGGCCTAAGCAGAAAATAAAACGGAAGAAAAAGAACACTGATGTGACAAAACTGTCTCTCTCTGCATAATGTGTCCTCCATGCACAAGCCCATAGTAGTCCAATGACAAGGCAAATACTGAAAAAGATGATTTTTAAGGTAACACACCCATGTCAGAAAGGGAATACAGAAGTAGCAAACATAGTTTTCTGAAAGTGAGTCTCTTTCTGACAGTACAGTATTTACACCAGAAATGTAAGTACCAAAATATTCTGATATCTGTAAGTTTCCAGTAGCCATAGTGGTCCTGTCTTTCCTCTGTGTTTCTCTCAAGAGACAGGCATTCTTCATAAGAAGCAATGCATTATGAAAACCAAAACTAACTGAAGAGGTCTGCCTAATATACAGTAGCAACACAAAACTGAGCAATCGTAGGCAGGAATGCTCAAAGGCAGTTCAACCTTTCCAAGGCTAAGACATGAAAGTCTTATTTAAAAAAAAAAAAAAAGTAGCATCAAAACCGGACTTGATTAAATTTGTTCACAAACCTCTTGGAATGATTCTAGCTGGAATACAACTCTCTAAGTTTTTGGCCCAGGAGACAGAACACCAGTAAACCCATGCTAGCTTTTGCAGCATTTTGCTTGTACAATCTGATCAGAGTTTAGCTTGTAGGATCCAAACACACTTGAGCAACATTTGATTATGATTATTTTATTTGATTTTTTGAAGTATTTGCACAATATTCTTGTTACTTTGAAGATACCTCACTTCAAGCTGTTCAGCTTTTAATCAACAAAGCCAAACACAATTTCTTTTTATGAAACACTGTAAATATAGAAAGCTGTAAATTAAGTTGCTTTGGAACAGAGAAAGCAATTTTAAGAAATGTCAAGTGATATATCTAGTTCAGAAATCGCTCTCCATGGGAAGGCACAGGACTTTCCCTATGTTCCTGCCATAATAGGAAGCAAAAAGGCTAATTCAGTTTCAGGCCAGAAAAAAAGAAAATTACTGTGTGCTTACATTAAAACACATACCAGTAGATAGAAATACGCCTTTCATATGCTGAGCCATCCAACCATTTAACTCTAGATAGACCTGAAAGATATTCTTTTGAATGGGCTAGTAACTATTCAACTTTATATAACTCTTAAAACCTTTCCATACAGTAAGATATTGGATAAAAAGTTTCCAAACTGATTTACTGAGCAGAGCTTGAAGAATTCCCTGAACAGTGGTGATAACTTAGCTTAGTTGAAGCGCTTCTACACAAGCAATTCCAGCTGATCATTACTATGTCACTGTTCTGTGCTTCAGAGGTCACCTCTTGGCAGAGTGTATGATTTGCAGCTTTTGCTGCAAGAAGACAACCAACATAGAAACCTGCTTTTCAGCATACAGAAGTAGGGCCAAGGCAGGGCAGCATGCTTGCTTGAAGGAGGGAGTTGAAATGCTGTATATATATAGACTTAGAGGAACAACAGCCTCGGCAAGGCAAGCTGAGTCTGATTAGAAAAGCACAGACAGAAAGCAGGACCTCAGTGGTAGGGTCCTGAATGTAGGGGTTTGCAGGAGAAAAATTGCAAGAAAGGGAGAGAGAAATGTTAGACCTCCATTTCACACACACAACCTGCATTAAACACAACCAGATTTCAGAAAAGGCATCTAGTAAAAGAAAAAATAGAAGGCCAATGTAGCATTATATGTAAAATATTATTTGTGCAAAACAAGTCACAAACCAGTCCTATAACATGCCGGTCAAGTGGGTAAACTACTGAAAAGAAAGAGCCCTAGAAAACCTGTAATCTTATTCCCACAAAAGAATTTTTTGTTCTAAGTTTGTAATTATAGGCTATGTAACTATTACTAAGTACCTAAAAAATTCAGTAAGAAATTTTGCCCAGAGGTTGAAAGTGATTTCTGAAAACACAACTCTATGGGCCCTAGCATGTATGATTTTACCTTCTACTTAGTATAAAAGTTAATGTGGATTTATACTCCTGTCCAATTATCACTAGTACTGTTCATTGTGCTTTCTATACTTCTTAAATGCATTTTGGGGGCAATATAAATAGCTAGTCATGCCTTGTATATTAATAACATAGCTGAAAAATGTATACATAAGCCTTCATTAACACAGTGCTCGAAGCAGTATTGGTGGTCAATTTAAGCAGTGCCTGGTTATTGAGTGCAAGTAAGTGATGATAGAGCCAGCACATTATGCTGCTCTAGCAGTATATGTATATAAGCTCAGAAGCTATCTCAGCATATTCGAGTCCTGATGATCTATACACCAACCATAATACAAAACCTCTAACTGCTCTACTATTGCAGCCCCATATAGTTTTTACTTATTGAAATTAAATTATTTATTAGAACATAGCAAATAAACATCCCAGTAGCACAAGAATATTTTAACCACTTTGTACTCAATCTGAACAGAAAAAAAGACATACTATGAAAGATGGCAGTATAAAAACTGGTGGATTTTGATACCCAGACTTCTGATTGCAGCCCATTTTCTACCACCTTTCCCTTTCATTTAAAGAAAATGATCTACAAAACTTCTATTTTTGTCCAAACTCCTAAATCCAAATAGCATGTCTCCTGAGTAGGTTTTGTTAGCTCTCTGCTAAATTTCTTCCAGAAAGAATTGCTTGTTCTTTGATTGAGATTATCAGCATCATTTAGCCAAATCT
Organism: Psilopsiagon aurifrons; assembly: GCA_025447955.1. Taxonomy (NCBI): domain Eukaryota; kingdom Metazoa; phylum Chordata; class Aves; order Psittaciformes; family Psittacidae; genus Psilopsiagon; species Psilopsiagon aurifrons. The sequence continues at coordinate 16,381 of JAOEHY010002636.1, read as the reverse complement.
GCCAGCTACAAGGAGATCTCTCAAGTCCTGAACAATTTCTCCTTCACAAGCCATCTCCTATTAGGCATTAAACTTGCTGGATTAGCTCCAAATTCCCTCTTCATCCCTCTGTGACATTTCTTAAATCTCTGCATCAGGTCCTCAACAAAGGAATGAACTCTTAGTTTTGGAATCAACAAGAATAAACTGTTTAGTTTCTTAATTGCCAGGCTAGGCTTTCTCCAAAAGGGATTAAGTTTAGAATTCTTTTCCTACTTGTTCTAATCAAGAGCCAAGCATTTTCTGCTTCCTGGATGGGCACATAATTCTTTTAATTTCTTTTGGTCTTCTGATGTCTTTAATTGCGGCTCAGAACTACTTTATATTCAGAAATACTGTGCTGAAGGCAGAGATGTAACAGCTCTGCATCCAAAGCTACCTAGAGTGGACCCTGATAATTATCAGTGCCTTTTTTGTTAAGCCACAGGAAAGCAGAAGTGCAAAATTAAGCTCTGTGAAAGTAACGGATAATAGAACACTAGCAAAGACCACAAAAGTTATTTTTATGTTCTGATGCTTGAAGTCTTCACCAAGACTTTAAGTGTTTAATTTGCAGCCTCCAAACTCTTCACCAATCAAGCTCAATTTATTCAAGTGCAAATCCCACAGCAACTTTCAGCATTGCATGAAAGTAATTTCCCATACAGAAGCTGCAAGTAACTAGGATCAATTTGGAAATTTAAATACAATCTAGTCCGTAAAAATCCTTTCTTCACTAATTCAAATCCTTTTTGTTGATCCTCTGTCAAAAGTCACTCATTTAGTTGGTACTTTAATGATGGCATTGGCCACTCATCCAAACTGTATACAAGTCTTCCATATACAGGCTTGAAGAAATTTCCCAGCTACCTCCAGTTCTGTAACTGGAGGTGCAGGATCATAGATGAAGTTCCTTTAAACTTGCTTTCTCTTCCTGTATATTAAGGTCTGAATTCTAAATTTGTAATATATATCTGGACAACTTCAGGATCCTTCCAGTTCCTACCAAATACCTCTATTTCTAATATCTATTCCATATAAACATTTGAAATACTCTAAGTACTCTAGAACATCTTCATTCCCAAAAACTTGGGTTAGATCATTTACTTCTCACTGTGAAATCCAAAGAGAATTCCACAGTTTTTCCTCACTTTAGTTATAGCCTGAAACAAAATGTATTACATAGTTTGTTCCCAAAGTTTTACATCATCTTCTATAAGTGATACACCATAAAATCTTCCTGACTGACATTCTTGTCAATAATATGCCCTATTGTAAGCTTGTTCTAGCAATGCACCAAGTCAAATCTAGTTTTCTATTATTTTGGAAAATATAATAGCAAATGTGGAGAACTGCAGTTACAACTGCTGTTTCCTGCTTTTTTGGTTCTCTCTTCCAAGGCATCTTCTATATCTCTGACTCACGGCAGCTCCACAGTTCTTGTTCTCGTGCAATTAACTTTTGCAGCATAAACTGCAATGAACCCAGTATCCTTGTGTTGGTTTCTGAATAACTAATTCTGGGTCACCCACAGTATTCTCAACCATACATCCCCCAGGAGTACAGCGCCTCTCTAAAAAGAGTTTAATTTAAAATCCCAGTGCATTCATTGCCACAATCCAACACTAGTTTTATGCAGTTGCATTTCTACTTCATTTACTTTGGTTTGAAAAACCTTCTCATGTAGAGTTGGCTTTTTCCATCTGTTGTCCCACTGACCTTAAAGGATCATTTTGCCATGATTAAGAAGTATTCTGTATGTGTAATTCTTGCAGAATTCACCCCTGACATGTTCACCACATCCTTCCTCCCCACCCCATGTTTTCTTTTATTTCTCACACACCCTGTAACTACTGAGCTGCCAGCCAGGGGCGAAAAAAGAGTCAACATAAGTATTTCACATGTACTTAGAGCTTCAAAAAGGCTACAGAATCATGAAACTGTCCCAAATGATAAGATTTATGGAGACCATTGCTTAATTTAAAAATAAACAGGACAGAGAAATTGCAACTGCATGAAAACAACTGCTAAATAAATCTAAAGATATGCGTCTTACATAGGTAATTTCATGTCATTATTTTTATGTGGTTTAATGAAATCTGAAATAATATCAGCTAAGAGTGGGAGGACAGTAAGAAAATTAGTTTCCTTTCTTCAACTAAAATATTTGCTGATTTATCTTCTAGAAAGCTTTCATGCTTAGAGAAATCAGATTCTTAGAAATGCAAAGAAAAACCTTGTTCCAAGACTCCATTAGTATACTGGTTTTGAAAAGATCTTGGAGGGTGACATGTCAAGCACTTGGTTTAGGTAAGCTAGAGACAGTGAGAGTTCTCTGTCAGAGGAAGACATTTTGACCTCCAGAAATTCAAGCATTTCCAAGGTCCTGATAGATTTGTCTCAAGGGGGGGCATCCCTAGGAAAAGAAATGCTTTTGAAAAATATCTTGTGTTTGGAAACCTAAGTTTCTATGAAAACCAAATATGACCAAAACCACTTTGTCACTTTTGACTGGACATATGGTGATATGTAATGAATCTATTGCTGAAGGCTTCTGACTGACTGTGTTGCTCCCTTGATCATCAAAACTTTGCAGATAACTGTTACCTAATAAGTCTAGTCAAAATTTTAAAATAAAATGCCTTTAAAAAAGATTTAAGTACTAGTGTGCTTAGTGCTGTATAAATTAACAAAAATACAGTTCCCTTCACAGTCCTACAGTCTCATAATCTGGATAAGATCCTAAGAATACAATTCCCATTTAGTTCAATGGTAAGCACATAACTAAAACCCAGTGCAAGGCATTGAACATTTAGCACAGCATTCACTAAGTAGATCCAGATGATGGGCCAAATTCAGCTCCGATGTAGGTGGGCAAAATGCCATTGAAATCATTTGAATTGCAACACTGGAGCTGAATTTGACCTTATATTTTTTGAACATGATGCCAAATGACTGCAAAAACAATGTAGTTTTTACTCAAGTGCAAATGAATGTGGTGGTTTCATCCTAGCCCCTGGAGGACATGTATTCAGAGCACAAAAGCATCACACAGTTTGGCACAGCGAGTAGCTGCTTTTCCGCAAAGATTCAGGACTAGAGTGTTCAGGGCGTTGCAGGTCATGAGCAAAGGAGGCGAAGCTGGGTAGCTGCATGGACATGGCTGCACGCGGTTTGCCTCTTGCTAATCTCTTGCCAGCGCTCGTTTCCTTGTTTTCATCATTCACTTTAATGTTTCAAGAACAACAACAGCAATCTGAATTATTGTGAAGTCTCAGTGGATGTGCATTGTTCCTCCCCAGGGCCTACTGAAAGGCAACACTATAACTTTGTATTTAAGCTGATAGAACTACAGGCTGAATTTGTCTTAGTGTGGCTATTAACACTTGGCCTGTGCAATGTTTTACACTCAAAGATGTCAAGGGTCTTTCTGAAGGCAAATTTATAGAAAGCAGTAATAAATGGGACAAGCATTTATAATGCATATTTTGTATATAGACTCTGGCTTCCATAATTGGTGAGCATAAGGAAATATTAGCTTCCTTGAGAACTCTATTGACCCTGTGCTTTCAGGGACTTCATTCAGGGTATAAATCCAAGCCTTTATGTTCTTCTTCAAGACAGTGACAACATCTCTAATTAACACAAATAAGCATAAGACAGGGAACAATTAAAAATATAAATAGTCTAGGTGGCCTGAAAAAAGACTGCCTGGGTTATCAGACTAAGCAACTATCTAATAGGAATGTAATCAAAATCCTGACTTAATGCTGTTCCTTCTCACTGCTTTGTGAGGGTGTTAAGTAAATTTAGCACTAACATCCTCTGATTGCTGCTTTTCCTATTTACCTTGTCTTTCTCAAGATTAATAACAAAAAAGCAGAAAGCTTTCTATAGAAAAAGAATAATTTTTAAAAAGGCACAAAATTCTCATGTCTGAAGAAAATTTCCTCATTTTGAATCTGGGATGAGGTTGGTGTCTAACAAGTTAAATATTCAATAAAGGAAGAAGATGCAAGCCTTCTGGTTTTGCTGGTATTTCATAAGAACAACTTTTGTTCTGCTCTTTGTTCATTTCATTTGTAGTCTTCCAAACTGCTCTGTCACTAAAGAAATGTCCCTGAAAGAAATCACAAGGATAACACCCTGGGGCCACAGAATAGCTGAAGAAATAATCTGCAGTAGTACTTTTTCTCTTCTCACATAGAAAATGTGGAAGAAAATTTGTTCCCCACAACCTTCTTCACAATCTTAGCAGTTTTTATCACCAGCACTATCTGATCTGTCCAAATGAGATATTATAGCAATGTTCCTTTTGCAGCTGTGTTGAACTACCCTAATCTGCAGTCCAAATCTACAAAGAAAGCTAAAAAACTGAAGTAAACCCGAAGCAGGTGATAATAGTGTGACATGGGCAGAAGTAACTCCTTGGTCCTCTAGCTAGACAGTTAAGGGGGATTATGAAAAACACATATGGAAACTAGGGATTTATAAGTGACTTTCACAACAGCAAGTGAAATGGAAGGTCTAAATTCCTTAAACCAGTTTTGGCCATCTGGACTTACTCCTCTTCAGTCTTCTGATTTGGGACTATTATCAGAAGTACATGCCATTCAGTGTTTTCCAAGACATTCTAGGAGATATAGGTTCAGATCTCACAATTCATTTGCACATCTTTCAAAGAATATACTCAAATAACAGCACATAATATTGTCTCTGCATAAACTTACTTCATCTGGTTGCAGTGACATCAGAATTAGATTCTTTACAAGAACTTTTAAACTGATGCTGAATAGACATTTTAGATTTATGTTCTAATAGGTGGCAGACATATTTTTTCTTGCTTTTTTTACTTCAACAGGTATCAGGAAACATACAAAAAACACCACGGAAGACCAATAATGCATTTTTTTATGAACCCAAAACTAGATTTTAAAAATAAAAAGATGTGCAACATCGTTCTTTTTAAAACATAATTTATAACTGCCTGGGTTTTTTTTTTTTCTTTCCTCTAACTCATTTTTTCTTACAGATGGGATGTCTGGAAAACTGTAGTAAACTGGCTTACAGTTCCAGTAAGCCCCCCTAAGAAAGCAGCTTTCAGTTCCAGCAGAAAATTCTTTCTTAGTGGCTAAAAGACGTCCAAGTTCATGATCCAGAACAGGCCAAGAGCACTTAAAAGTCAACAACATCATAAATTAGCTGAGTAAAACTAAAGTACTGAAGTATCTGAGGTTGATTTTGGGGATATCAATTCAGAATTTAATTCAAACTTCCAAACCCTTTTTAATTTGCTTATAGAAATTCCATCTCAAAAACTGATCTGTACCAAAATACTACATGCCACAAAACCCACCACTGAAACCTTGAACAGGCTTTTGTATTAAAAAGGGCAAACCTTTTCCCCCTCTTGACTACCTTTTTGCTAAATCAGACTTTAAATAGAGAGCTCTTCTGGGAGAAATTAAAAGACACAAACTACCCTCATTTTAGATTGACTCTGGCATTTCATAAGGAAGTTAGAGCTGTGTCTAGCCAACTCTTGGGTGGAAGACTTCCAACTTAGGATTCTGCGGTGTGTAGGGCTGTTGGATGGGTCATATTCTTTCTTCCAGCCATACAGACTGATGTCCTAATATGGTGGTAGGCGGCACTATTCTGTGAGCAAACTCTTTTGCACATAAAATATGACTCTTTTTCACTGAATACCACTCTAATGTTTGGGACTGTGGCTTTAACCTACTCTTTGGCAAATCCAGCACATGAGCTACCTTAGTCTCAGAGCCATTTCAGCAAGCCTGGCTTGGTTCATGCATCAAACTTTATGTTCTTCTGCTGTTACAGGGGATAGGTCTTCATGTATATTTTAAAGATAATCTCACTTTCTAACTAGGGTTCCACAAAAGTTAAGGAAACCTTTGAAAATTCAGCAGAGTATTTATTTGTTAAAGTTCTGTGAGGCTCTTTAGGAGAAAGGCTCCAGATCTGTAGGAAGAATTATTTGACACAAAATTTAAAATCTTTCCCTATGCTGTCTTTAGTTCAGACTCATGCTGCCCTGCTCCCTAATCTGATGATTGCTGTAAGAATATAGGGATAGTCTTTCTTTGCAGTGCACCTTTCATACCTTCGTTTTTCCTCTTTCTTTTAGGAATCACTGCTGTATAAGGACCTATGAACAGCAAACCACTGAGGCAGGACACATACTTTTTTAAGCAACTGAAAGCCAGAAACTTGGACGGCAGTACCAAATGTATCATTAACATCCTCTGACAGTTTTAATCTGTGTGCCTCAGTTTCACCTTGAAGAAAATATATGTCAATATACTTTTCCATGCTTATGATGTGTTTTGACATTACCAAAGTGTGGCATCCAAGTGTTTTATTATCACTTTCATATTTCACAGATAAAGAGATGAGATGCACAGGCAAGCAGATTTGTTTTCAAAAAGAAAAAAAGTAAAGCACCAGTGATGGGAAAAAAATCCCACCTCCTTATCATATGATCTTCCAAAATTTCTTTTTGTCTTGGTTCTGCAGTCGCTTAATGTAGTATCACTTTCAGATGATACTTCCATCTGTAGTCACTTGGAATTCCTATGTCTCCCCAGAATACCCTTGGGGTTACCAGTCTCTTGTATTTAGCTCAACTTCTTACTATAGGCCAAGATTTCTTAAAAATAGCAGCACTGGGGACCTCTAATAAAAAAGAAGCTATTTTCCATTTATTTCTTACCATCCATTCTTACTGTCAATTTGATGACATTCTGAAAACATTTGGCATTAGACAAGCAATGTGATTGGTCTAATTAACAATGATGTTCTTAAATGCTGCACATTATTGAAAAAACTCTTCTATTAACAGACAGTGAGTTTTCATAACAGAAAAGCCATAGAACTCTGTAGACATTAAAGCAATTTTTTCCCAAGCATTTTAGGTCCAGCTTGTTATAATAGGATATCTGTTGAAGCTTCACTCCCAGGTTTAGGCTGTCGATAGCAAAATACAGTACAATAGAAAGGTATCAGATTTATCATGAACACTTTTCATGGAAAGGATCTCACTCTTTATTAACCTCCAAATGAAACAAAGAAACAGTTCAAAATGGGGAGGCAGAATGACCTGACTTTGGTTTTGTTCTTTTTCTCACACACTCCCCTCTCTCTCTTTCTAGCTTGGCTCCCTTCTTATACATTCTATTCTGCAGAAGGGCATTTTGCACTCCTATTCGCGGGTCTCCAATTTGTCCATCTCACATGAAAGACAACCAGAATGTGCCAGGTAGCAAAGGCAGAGCTTGCTATGGTTAAGACAGCAGAAGAGTTAGCAGGCAAAGCGAGAGCAGAGCCATGCCTGCCCTCCCTCCATAGCACTGCAGCCTGCAAAACTTCACCTCCTTTACAGAGGGGCAGGTTATGGCCAGGAGGAGGGGCAACCCCCAAGGGATACACTTTCGCACTCCAGTCAATTTGCAGACATCAAACAGCTCCATGGGGCTGTTGTACTAACACTATCCCATTTGTTGTAGTCTTAGGCTCTGGAGAATACTTTTGAGTAATGCTGAGTTTACTTAGCTGTAGAAAGTTTGTTGAACTTCAGTTCATTCTGAGGCCTGTTAGCAGCAGGAAATGTCCAGCCTACAGCTACAGAGGATTCACTGCTTGACGACATTAATAAGATCCAGATCCAAGAGGTAGATACAGCTGTGATCTTCCATATCCTCTGACCTGCAGGGTGAGTATGCTGAAGCTTTTCATCCCCTGTGTAATGCTCCCTCTCCCCATGCAATTGCTCAGGGTGAGGGGAAAACAGGGGAAATTAGTCCCCTAATTTTGTAATAATAAGAATCCGTAAAACTCGTCTGAGCAGATCAAGCTTACAGAGACTGCTGTAAAGGTACACCCGCTTCACCAGCTTTTTCAACAGACAGGCTCATTAAGGAAAGAGAAACAGAAGCTTTTTACACATACCAAAACCAGAAGAAAATAAACATACACATAAGGGGGCTGACAAAGGTATTTCTTTGATAAAGTCAACATTCTGGAGATACAAACAATAGCAAAAAAGCTAAGGATGCATTAAGTTCCAAACATACTTCACGAAAGTAATTTCTATGTAAGAACTATGTATTACAATATAAATGTGTTTTTCATGTAATGTTTAATGTAATGCCTTTGTATTTGTATAGCTCAGTGTCAGAGCTGAGAAATATAACAAAACTGTCTGAGGGAGAAAAAGCAAAGTGCCTAGCAAGATTTTTAGCTTTGTCTTTTCAAAAAATTCTTCCATTTCTAATGTGAGCTACTACATTTAGTGCAAGTTTGCTTAGTGTCAAGTGTCATTTACATATGAGTTATATATGAAGCAACAGCATGCCAAAAGCTATTCAGACTAAACAATTTATATTCTCTATTCAGAAAACAGAGAAGGCCCTATTCTGAAAATCGTGGCTTGTGGGTAACCACTGATCACTGGTGGTTATTTTTTTAAGCAGAAATTAGCAGGATTAAGTCCTAATCTGTGCACCTGACATCAAACCATCAAGGAAAATCCACACAGACAACAGATGTTTATCCTAAAGTTTAACAGCAAAGCACACAAACCACATCAGAGAAAACACAAGAGTCCTTGTGAACTGTATTTATTATTGTCAGGAAATATATACCTTTCATCTCCTGTAATGGCATGTTTTGGTTTATTAAATCTAACTTGAACAGGTGAAATGGTAAGCAATAATTCAGTTAATAGCTTAACTTTAAAATTCAGATGGCATTGCTATAGTTTAAAGGTATATCAACAGAGGCCATAAAGGATAAAATGAAGAAAGTTGTAAGCGACTGAAAGATATATTTGTTACTGCTTTAGACCAGCAGCTTCCGGCAAAATGTTTCTTTGCTTATTGGCAAATGAAAAACTATTACCACTAGAACCTTTCTAGTTATGTGTTGCTTTACTATTCTTACAAAAATGATTAATTATCTAGTTTCAAAATAATTTTCACAGAATAGGAAGGAACCATCGTCTCTAAATTAGTGTATGTCTCTGTGATTTTTGTCTTACTCCCACAGCACTTGCATTTCCAAATTGTGCATGACCAACAAGGAAATTTAGCAGTTGTCTAATTCCATGTTGCTCTCCATATTTGCCTTGCCTTTAATCATCTACGTTTTGTGCCTTTTGTCGTGCCATAGAGCTGAGATCTCATCCAGGTGCCACATTGTTGTCTTCGGTAAAAAAAAAAAAAAAAAAAAAATAATAGCATTGCTTTCAGTATGGAAACAAAAGAATAAATGAGAATTTGAACATGCAGAAAATTCAAGTGTTGCAGATGGTTCCTATCAAAAGACTGATATGTGGATATAGTTTTATTGGAAAGTTAAATATTTATAAAATAATTTGGGCTTGTATTTAAAGGTCATCTAATTAAACAAGTATGTAACATTAAATTAGTCACAAATGTTCTTAAAATATTGTTTTGTACCAACTACAGTTAGCCAGCAGAAAGCTGACTCATACTTCTCACATTTGACAAAGTGTTACTTTTAATTTTTAAAGCAATAGAAGGTTTTAAGCTGTATCAGGCTACTAATATTTAAATGGGAATTGAGAATTGGCTTCGACTAATTTTTGGCACAATCGCCTACTTTTCCTCCCAACAGTAAATTTCCCATTAACTTTCATAGAAATGTTCTTTCTACACAGTTGGACAAATTCTACCCAGATTTATAATCTGGAACCCTAAGCAGAGCCAGTAGGGATGCAGACAGCCCAGCAGTTATCTGCCAAAAGGTGACATGCTGTAATGTGTCTGCCATCAGGATACTGCTGTAGTAAAAACTAATATTAGTTATCCCAAACACCTTTTCAAAGCCACTGCTCTTACTTTGAACATTTATGCAATGTTTACTTCAGAGAAACACTAATCTGAATGTATGGAGAGTTAATTTGACTCCTGCAATTTAGCACCTTTGTAGTATAGCATTCATAAAGGAACAGATAACTGTGGTTTCAGAGGAAGGATTTTAATGAGACAGGGAGATGTCTGGTATTTTTTTTTAAAGAAAAAAGGGGACCAGTTCTCACTAATCATTGTAGTACCCACTATTCTTCTGTTGGAGTTGACAAAGGTTGTTTCAACTGTATTTAATACCTTCTAGATTTTTTTCTACAGAGAGCTTGATTACATACAGTCCTGTACTGAAATGTTTGCCCATTTGCCAAATGATGTGAAATTAATTAACAAATATACACCAACAAAGGTTGCTTAAGCAGGCTCCCCTAACTGTAACAAGCCAACAAGCTATAAGAAGTTCTTAGCCCAATGCAACATTTTACAAAGTCCTAATAACATGGCCTTGGCAGGAGTATACACAGCAATTTCTATTGCTGTAGAATTATTTTTCACTTCAAAACAGTTTATGCCCGGAGAGCATGCAGTTTTAGTTTGCAATGCTCAAATCTACAATCTCCAACAGGGTTTGTTTTGATCTAAATTGGCTTCAGTTCGAGGTCATTTTGTTAGCATAAAACAGAATCAATGAATTCTCAGTTGTACTTGATACTTCTTTTCCATTCTGGGTATAGCTTTGCTTCTAAAAAAAAAAAAAAAAAAATTACGAGGAAATAAGACATATGCCCAAATCTTTCTCTGAGCTTATGCCAACTAGAAATACATGGGTTCCAGATCCTGCTTAAAGTGACAGTCTGCAGCAAAATTCCTATGGGTACAAAACCACATTGCAGCATCGCCTTTTGACACAACATATAACAATATCCCAGCAAGCTTAATACACTACATAATATATTTCAACATCACAGCCACAACTATTTTTAGACATCTAATTCTCCAAGCCTTTCTGTGTTGTTGTAAGGAACTCTGGTCATCAGATTTGCCCCCTGCCCCCAAATTCAGCTGGAATAATATCTGCCAAGAGCTCAAAACTTCATACAGGGCACAGTGGCACATTGCCATCAGCATCAGCAGTCTACGGAGTTCCTCCCACTAGTGACCCACAGAAAGAGGTAGAGATTTTCAGTCTGATATAAACTTGATGGCCTTAAAATACTTGTAAAGGTGAATTTGAATACAATTGTAATTCACCTATTTAATACAAATTTAAATCCACATAAAACAGCAAAATATGCCTGTCTGTCAAGGTCGTTTCCTGATTTTAAGGAATTCAGTCCTGTTCTGATTAAAGGAAATTGCAAAACTCCTCATTTCACTGGGAGAAGAATCAGATCTCTTCAGATCTTTATCACAGACTGCACCCTCCCATGCATGTTTTTACATGAGAATCATCTGTATTCAAAAGTATTTCTGCACTAGAAATTAACACGAAAAATGAGACCAATAACATAGAATCCAAAACAGTCAGTCAGCACTGTTTTCTGAGCCCCTAGCATTTAGACATCTTATTTAGTCCCATCAGGCTAGTTACTCCATTACATAGGCTTCAGGAAAGATCCGACAGCCAACAACATTTAGCTGAAGAAATAACAAATATGCAAGTAGCGCAGGGTGTCCTGCTTGTTTCGTTAACAAGCACTAAGCCTACATATGCTCAGCAGACTGTTATGCATGATCAGACTGAAGAACATGATAGTAACCAAAGCAGCTCTCACTGAAGTTGCTTTGTGTCTTTATCAGTAAGTGCTGTCCTTTCCTTCCAGTAGAAATAGTCAAATTCTCCCCTTGGACATACCTTACAGAAGGCGGAAGTCTTGGTATACCACCATTTCTAACACTTCCATAATTAGCATGAGCTCTGACTTGGAGGGTGTTGGGGAAGGAGCAGGAGGAGAGAAAAAGCTATGTGTTAAATATTGTAAGACTTCCGCTGTTTTATATGTAATCAGAAAGAGAGAACTTCTGCATAAGGTCGTTCTCATGGTTTTCATTATCACATATAGTTAATCAAAAACACTTCAACCCCAGGCAACCAACATAGTGCAAAGAGAATATTAAAAGGGTATAAAAGCATCCTACTCACTTGGAAACTAATTAACTTGGTTAAAAATGAAACAGTTTTTTAGAAAGTACTGTAGTGTCAGGAAGGGCTTGTTGATACCTCAGATTTACTATGTGTGCACACAAATGAAAATCAATTTTGCTTCCGTTGAAGGCAATGGCAACAGTTGTCTCAAGCACAGGCAGATCAGCCCTTTCACATTGGGCTTAAATCTGGAAATAAATAGGATAGCCATATAGTGGCTCAGGTTTAAAAAAGAAAAAAAAAAAAAAAAGGAAAAACAGAAAAAAAAAAAGAGTCTTCAGGTGCTTGATACTATTTTAAGAGCAATTTATGTATTTAATTCCAAAATGATAGAACTGAAAATCCTTCTTTGACTTCCTAAAACTTGCAGTGCCCCTACTAGTGTGAATATCTATTTCCAGTTTGGCACAGACTAAACTCCTATTTTCTGAAGTGTTACATTTCTCCCTACTTTACTTACCAGTTACCCAAGACCAGATATAAACCCAACGCTTATGGGGAAAAAACTCTTCCAATGAGCAGTGAGGGTCTACAATGTAAATGTCTTATTCAGACACTGATAACAAGTATCTTGCTATGGACAAGGCAGATCAAGTCACTGTACTTAATGGAGCTTGGGGCACAACCCAGCTGCTCCCAAGATTTACTCAGAAGAATTATGGTGTAGATTCCACTCATTCTATTGTCAACCTCAGGCACTGATACTTGGAGGCAGGTAAGAAGAGGTATTTGGGGCCACCCTGTTTCTCTTACTAAGCTCTCATTTTCTGAGTACATCTTCTGAATATAAGCTGAAGAAGAATCTCCATAAAATGCAATAGCAATTCCTTTCGTTTAGAAGATGTATGGAAGAACTACCTTTCCTTTTACACCAAGAGATCAGAACAAACATGTAGATTATTAATTTTCTGAGGACATTTGAATTCATGTCCCCAGATGTGCCAAAGCCCTCCAGGTGTTGGCTAGTCTGATGACTATGTCAGATAAGAAACTGATGGTTTCAGATGCTCTAGATGAAGCCGTTCCACTAAACAAATAAAAAATAAAAGTTCAAAGAGGTGAAGAAGAAGGCAAGAAGGAGCAAAGCTTTTCACAGCATGGCATGCAAAACCAGTCTCCTGAACAGAATTCAGAAGCAAGCATCATCTCTCTGCAGGCAACCTACCTCTCAGCACAAACTCACATTCTCACCACTCATAAGGACACGTTTGAATGTTCCACTCACTTGGCACTTTGTGAGGTTTCCAAATTGACATCCCTCACTGAAATCCTGAATAAAATACATAAAACATGCAAGGCCAGAACAAAACTCACCTTTGTTTACCACATTTCACCCAGACTGGCTTGGGTGATTCTAACCAGCTGGTTTGGATTCCATGTTGAGTTTTAACTCTGTATGGAATTTATATTAATTCTGGGTTATTTTCTAGGCAGCAGTTTGGTGAGAAGAATGCAGCTTCCTTAAGATGTGCTCAGCCTCGGCCAGTTTCAGCCCTGACTTTGCACTGAAAGCTTCCTGGATAGACCATATATCTATACAAGAAACCAATGAAATTCTCAGCAAGTCCCTTCATATGTTATGAGAGTTTCTGAAACATGGAGGCTTTAATTTGAAATTCTCTTTTGCTGACATGGATTAAAATTAGAATAAGCAAAATGAATAAATATTTCTTCTTAAAAAAAAATATCCAATCAAATCCTACATTAGAGTATTTTTAGACATAACACAACAATTTAAACGAAGTACTCAAAAACTTAGTATAGAATATGTCATAAGTTTTTAAAATCATTGCTGATGCCTATTGTGTACTGTGATATTTTAAGGGCTATTCTGTTGCAGTGATTAATAATAGATAGTGCACATTACAGTGGTTTTATTTACTCAGTTTTCTCTCACATGAAACTAATCCACACATACATTATTGATAAATAGTGCACACCTCTCCAGTTCACAGCATCTAAATTATGCAGAATTAGGAGCAGCTGACAACCTAATACACATAAGTGTTTATCCTAGTAGATATCACTGTGTTTGTTGCCAGAATACTTGGTGAACTGAAGTTTTGAGCAGAACCTACAGTTTTATATACAGATGGAGCTTATCCATTGATGGATTTTTAACATTTGCCATGTTTGGCATTCTCATTACTCTTGCTCAGATAAAATATATTAGAATTAATTAAATATATACAGACACATCATTTGAAAGCAATAATGCAGCCTTATAAAAATAGAAAGCTTTGCAGTATTTCAGAGTATATTAACTTGCAAATATTTCAGTACTGCATTACACAATATTTGTTCCATCAACAATAAATAACATTCTACCAATGCTTGCCCCAGTCTTATTTTTACAAAGCAGTGTTTATTTTCATCTAGGAACTAAACACAACATTGTCAAGCAACATCTCTCAACAGTCATGAAGTATTTACTACAATATTCACCTGAGAGCATCACCCAGTACAGATTTTCAAAGCAACAATCTTAGGTTACATTTGCATTGGGTTTCCAAAAGGAAGTATGAGTTTTCCTATGCAGACACACACGGCCAAATTCACCTCATCAGTTCACCTAATTCACGTCTGGAATGAATTTGGGCTATTCTCTATTCAACTGTGTTGAATTAGACTTTGCATCTTCAGCTTTATTTAGATGAAAATAATTACCTGAGAAAAGCCCCACAGAAAATTCATTGTTTAATATTACAGTATTACAGAGAAATAGGCAAAATTTTGCGTTAAGTTCATCATACACTGTATATTCTGCCACTTATAACTGGACAACTTAGATGAACAATTCATTCACCTACGGGTCAGTGACGTACACTGTGAGATTTGGGGCTTTTTTTGATCACTGGGGCAATGCGAGTATGAGACGAAAGCTTAAAACCCTCAGAGCAAGCCATTCTTCAAATACTGAAATCTAAATCCCATTTTATTATACTGCTAATGAACTGCTGAGATTCTACTTTGCTTGTTAACATGATAGCAGACAGATGAGAAGAAATAAAAAGTACTGGCCTGTGAAAGGCAAATCAAAAGGGGAGATTGAGGGGATTTCTCGAGTTACTCAGGTGAGTCTTTAAACCCCAGTCAGTGACCCAGCCAGTGGTCAGAACGGTGCAGGTTCCGTTTGGTTGCTCTGAACGCTTAGACGCGATATCCAACTGTCTGCCCAAAAGGCTGAGAATTTGCAGTTTCTTTGTAAGCTTACTGCACAATAAACAAAAGAAGGGAATTTGATACTAACTAAACAGAGAATGAATAGTCAATAACATTGTATAAACTTTTTCAAGTCACAAATCTTTATGCAGCAGGGGCGACTTTGCATGTTACTGGAGTCTTTTACTGCAAAGACTGCTTTTTTGTTGCCTCCCCCCATTTTTTAGGTGTAAAATGTATTTTTCTAAAACAAATCCTCACTTGTTGACAGATAACAGCATCAAATCTCTGACATATGAAAGAAAGGTAAACCATAGACTAAATAGAAGTTAAAGTGAACAAAGAAAATTGAAAGCACTATAGCTACAGAGTTATCTTAATATTATGCAGAACTGCAAAATAATTATTTTATGACTTTCAACACGGGCGGCATGATGTTCATGAAATAAATTATTCCAGTTTCTAAAAATGTGTATTTTTCCCACTATTTGATCTCCAATTCTTAGATTTTAAAATAGTATTAAAAGTACCATAACCAACATTTGAATAGAAAAATAAAAGATGTAACAAATTCCATGCTATCATAACTCAACAACTATGAAATGAGGTTGCATGTGAAGAAGAAACACAGAGGACAAAATGCAACAAAATGACACTTTTACAATTCTGAGTGCAGGTGACTAGTTTATAGTCCTAAACCTGAATACTCTTGCAGTGGAAACATTACCTTATACACCATGGTGCATATTTCTCAGAATGCATTAGCTGTCAAGTTTAAGTAATAACTCACATTCCTTATAAGTCTTGGAAGTCAGAAGCAGGGACAGTGAGAATGAAGACCCTAAGCCCACTGTAGGACAGGATAGGGTTCAAGACCATCTTAAGAACCTGAATATATGCAAGTCCATGGGACCCGATGAAATCCATCCGTGGGTCCTGAAGGAGCTGGAGAATGAAGTTCCTAAGCCACTGTCCATCGCATATGAAAAATCATGGCAGTCAGGTGAAGTGCCCGATGACTGGAAAAAGGGAAATATAACCCTCATTTTCAAGAAGGGGAAAATGGATGAGCCAGGGAACTACAGACCAGTCAGCCTCACCTCTGTGCCTGGTGAATTCTTGCAACAAATTCTCCTGGAAGGCATGCTGAGGCACATGAAAAACAACAAGGTGCTTGGTGACAGCCAGCATGGCTTCACTAAGG
>JAOEHY010002621.1:20050-31656 GCA_025447955.1 Psilopsiagon aurifrons | reverse complement strand
GAGGCCGCGCTGCCTGCGGAGTGCCCCGAGCGGCCCCCGGGCCTGCGCCTGCCCGCTTCCGGCCGTACCTGCTGGCCGGCAAGCGGCATTTCGGGGCTAAGTCCGCACCCTCTGGGACGGTCCAGCCTGGAAATCCAGCTTGGGAGCGTTCCTCAGGCGTGGAACAGGGCTGCAGTCACCGTCCCTGCGAGCCTTCACACGCTGTGAGCCGAGGCGTCGGTGGTGGCCTTGGCACTGCTGGGAACGGTTGGACCGGATGAGCTGGAAGGGCTTTTCCAGCCCGGGTGATCCCAGGATGCTGTGACATTCCTTCAGGGCTGATGTCTGGCAGCACTAAAAGGAACGATGTCTGTGCACACCCAGCGTGATTCCATGCATGTCTAACACACAGCTCTCCATGGCCATACCCACATTCCCGTCTTTTCTCTGTTTACTTTTCACCCACTCTCCCCTCTTCCAGTCCTCTTATGGCTCATCTTCATCTCCCCTGCTCCTGCAACACGTTTTCCCCAGAAACCTGTCTCATCGTGCTGTCTTCCCTGTCCACACCAACCCTGGCTGCTGAGGCAAACTCGAGCTCTGGTTCCCTTTCACCAGAGGCAGCACTATGGGTGTGTAATCACAAAGGGGTGTAAATCATTTAACACTTAGGCTGGTGTGTGCCTACTTTAAACTGTTAGCCTTGAGACCAAGCTCCCTCTTACCTCATCACCATGCAGCTTTTAAGGAACTTGGAGTTTCACAAGGCACAGCCCTACTCACGCCAATGGATCTGGTCTCACAGTGAGACAAAGAAAAGCAGACTCCAGCTCACCATCCAAAGTGTGGATCTACCCACAGGGAGAAAGGTCATTTGCAGCCTCTGCTATTTCCAGTCCTTTGCCACAAGTCTCAGCAAGTCACACCAACTTTGTTCCAGGGTTTCTCACTTGAAAAGCAGAGGGATCCTAAAATTCTGACCCAGTTTCAAGTCTATTCCTTGGAGATAGTGCTGTTACGTTTTGGTGGGAAAGGCACTCACAGACATGGATGTGACACCTAAGGGACTCACCTAAAGAAGCTGATGTATCTCAGCAGACCTTGTGTAACTAGGCTGATGGAACAGCAGGTTTTCTATCCACATCTTCATATCAGACCAACTCCATTACTGATGTCATCCCCAAAGAAATGCACTTACATACCAAGTTTGCTGAGCAGACACAATTCAAGCAAGAATTCATCATTCACACATTTAGACTCAACTCTAGGCAGGTATGACTTGCTTTTGCTGCCATGAACTTCAGCCAGCTGCATGTTCTCAAATACCAAACTCCACTTACCCATGCCGGTCCTGACATAATCCACTCTGCCATTATTTAACTGAGAGACAAATTCCTGACAAGCCTTTAATCTCCTGGAGGAACAGAAAGATGCCCATTACACCTGACCACCTGTACTGTTCAACCTTCTATACAATGTAAAATGCTTACCATCTCCCCAAGGGAAACCCCAGATGTTGGTTTCAGTGGTTTCTATTCAGACTCTTACAGATTGCTTTTAGGCCAAACTCAAAGAGCTCCGTCCCCAGTCCTCTGTTCCTTTGCTTAGTTGATGAATAATTACTTTCTGGTTTCAGGTCTCTAATTTCTGTTTAGGTCTATAATGACCTAAAAATGACGCTAAAAAGTTTAAATCATGCTGCATGTGATTACTAAGATCGGAGCAGAACTGACAAAAGAAACAGACGGAATTGAAGTGTCCTGACAGTTACTGGTGCACAGCTGGTGAAACAACCTTCAGGAAAGGGCAGGGAAATGTGCTTTATGCCATCTACAGCAATATGGTGGTGAACTCTGCTCAGGTTTTTGATACACTATAAATTACAGTTATAAAACCTCTCAATTTCCAAACTGGAACATGAATCAACAGATTGTATTGTACTCTAGAGGGTATATTGTATAGTACTTCCATTGCAGTCAAAAGTCAGTATTCAAAACAAGGGGGAAAAAAAGCTTCTGCATCACCAGCTGCCTTCTGGTAACTTGTGGCAAAAGTCTTGAACAAAGCATCACAGTGTTCTACCATTGCACGCTACCCTGGAGTTTGGTTCTTGATACCCAGAGGCTCCCCACCACCTCCAGTTCAGGAACCGCAGTCCTGAACAAGGAGGCCAGGGCTTTCAGACCTGGGGAGTGCAGAGGCAGTCACAAGAACACCGCTCCAATGTGATTCAACAAGAAGTCACGACACAGTGGTCAAAAAGAAGCATGTCTCCGGCACAATGAAATGCTTGGCACAATGCAGTAAGCTGTATGTTCAAAGACACCGTTAACAAACATCTTACAAGAGCACGCTGCAGTCTGTAGAAAATTATGCCAACGATTATATTCTGAAATACAAAATGTTAATTAAACATTGTTTTATTTCTGCCCAAATATGCATCAGGCAAGCCTCTGCATTTACAAAGCTCTCAGTTTTATATCATATTCTTAACAAAGCTAGTGCTTAATTTTAACCAATTGCTGTGGTGACATTATCTACACATACAGGAGGTGAAAAAAAAATACAGTATTTTAACTCAGTATGGTTTAAAAAAGACTGTATTCGGTCATACAAGATGCATTTCATGGCTCAGCAGTGTTATACCAAAAAATAACCTATTTCCAAGCTGCCTGTAAAGACCATCTATTAGAACTGTATTCAGAGTAATCGCACACGAACACCTATAAAATCCTAGGACTACCTTAAAAATTGCTACAGTGTTTGAATATATTATTTATATTTGGGCTCATATATTTAGAATTAAATTTAAAATATATTGACAATAAAAACAAGCTTTTAAAAATCTAAAGGAGCGTTAACTCATGACAGCAAATGGAGACATATGCTTGGCATAGAAGCAATTCCAACTGAGCTGCACATTGCTAATGGAATGGATGTGGCTCATTTACAGTCAGAACAGTGATGGAAAGTTGAAGGTAAGAATTAAACTTGTCACGTCTCCTCTTGGACGCAAACATGCAGCAGACATTCAAGAATGAGCACTGAATGACACCTCAGGACAGAGTTCTGCTGCTTCTAGAGAGAGTTCTACATTCAAGTGAAGAGAATCTGGATTCACAGTAACTGGAGCAGAAGATACCATCTCATTACCTCCACTTATTTTGTTGCATCTCCCCCCACATTTTTTCAGTAAAAATACCTTAATTATAGACATCTAAAAGCATATAAAGAGCTTACCTGGAAAGAGCAGAACTCTTTAAACAACTTCCTGCGGAAAATACTCAGCATCATCAACAGAACGATGAACAGAAAGGCAAGGAAACACTTCTTGTACTTTCTTACAAGAACCAAGCACCACAGGTAATGATACACTACCACGTATATGGTATAATACCATGTTACAGATAAACATTACCTTTCTAATACATCCAAAACCCTGTCATTTTTTAGTATCTCATTCTTACAAAGCATGGATTTCGGAGAAGAAAACAATGAATAATCTTCCTCATTCACAATATCCAGCAAGAAAAACTGTCACAGGAGAAAAACGCGCAACAACTTCGCATTTGGGAAGTGATGGTGGCTTAAATAAAACAGAACATGTGCAGCTGATAAGGAAATACATTAAAATAAGGAAGTTACTGACAACAAAACCCAGAAGGAATGCAAGGCTTCATTTATCAATTTTAAACCAATTCAACATAATCCATTACAGTCTTTTGAAATACAGCCGTAAAAATAAGTTAGGAACACAAAGCAGGTACATACTTCCAAAAATCAGAGAAGACGGTATGAGTAACTGGAATGCAAGCATATGCTACCAAAAGTAATCTATTTTTGAGGAAAAACAAAACAATAGGTTAAAAAAGTTACAGCAAAACCCTCTTGTAGAAGCGGGATCTAGAACATGAATCTACTCCTTATTAAGCAAACCAAAAGGGAAGTTTTCTTGCAGTTTCTCTAAAACAAAGAAGTTGGATAGGACTATAAAATTACCTCGATTCTTTGAGAAAAAAGATTCCTGGGCACTTGTGGATAGCACAGAAATACAATGTTTAAAGAAAAGCTGACCTTACTTTGGATCACACTCAAGATTTTTCACCACTGACCTGCTGGTTTATTTTACTTTGAAGACAGTTCTGAGTTTATTTGCCCATTTACTATGTATCCCAGAGATTCTCAAAACTACCAAATATCCAATTACCCAATAAATACCAGTACTCCCATTATGCAAATCTGAAAGAAAATCACATCATTCAAGTTATTGCAAATAAATACCCAGCTATGATTTTATAAATATTTAAATAAAATTCTGCTAAGTATAGCTTAACCCCCTAAATATACAGCTAAACTAAGGAGTCTGTTGCCTAAGAGTCAGAAAAACAGCTCAGAAAAGCAGGTTTGGTTCTGGAACGTTAGATTCCTACAGATTGCTTGTAGGGCGAACTCACAGCACGCTACCCCCTGCTTCCCGACGCTCTGTGCTAGCTATGCTTCTTTGGTTAGTTATGAGCTATAGACTGAAAGTTTTAAGATACAAAGGTATCTCAAAGAGAAAATGTGCATACGCTCACAGATTTGCAAAGGTTACAGAAATCACTGATCCCTCCTCCAATCTCTTCTGTTGTCAAGAAACACACACAGTCTCCCTTTGTCTAGAATAATGCTTTTCAATCTGGAGGGCCTCAGACATGAGTCTTAGCCTGGAAAGGGTGAAGGAACGACTGCTAAAAATGCAAATTCGTATTTCCTTTATAGCAACAAGTGTATGAAGAGATCTACTGAAAAATATAATGGAAGTGTCACTTGAAAGCACAAAAGAGTCACCGATCGATGGACAGGAGTTACTTAGTACAGTAGCTCCAGCGTTTTCCACAGCTGTAGGACATCCTACTCAGAAGCAAAGAGCACGTATTCCTATTCTTTCCTTTAAACTGTTCCTTGGTGACAAATATTGACAGCTTCACCCAAAACACTGAACCTGGGTTATAGGTAACACAACTCCAACAATGTGGTGGTTATGTGGCCTATTTGGTCCCTTCCTGTGCACCCAGCTTTCAAGTGCTCTCAACCTGCTGCTTATGGTTCTCGGAGAAATTCCTCAGGGAAGTAACCAATTGTATCACCTGAACATTTCCACTACTGTGATTCTTGCAATTGAATCATTGTGTAAGCCAAGCTCCAATTCAGATACTACTACCAACTTCTCCGTCATTTCAGAGTCATTCTGCACTTCCCATTCTACACAAGCAACGTTGTGAGCCACTGCTCTACGCTGTTCTGTCTTACTTCACGTTGCATTTTAGTGGCCAAATGACTACACTTAATTTTTGAAAGACTCTGCCCCATTAAGGGTTATAGGTAAAAGGGTGAAGATTAACATAGCATGCCAAGTTAGGGCAATACAAGATAGCTTTGACTATGAATCTGACTGTGAGTATGGCATGCTGGGACAGATTCACAGTTCACAAAGCTTAGCAAGCCCTGGACTCTGAAATTTGGTTAATGTCTTGCTCTGATAGTAAAAACCACCAAAAACCCTGATAATCATAGAATCATAGAACAGTTCGGGTTGGAAAGGACCTTAAGCTCATCCAGTTCCAACCGCCTGCCGTGGGCAGGGACACCTCCCACTAAACCATATCACCCAAGGCCATAACCCAGGTCACTGCCAACAGATGGAAACCACTATTTTCACTTGGCTGCTGTAAGTGGGATTTCTCCTTTCCCATTAACAATACTTCATTAAAAAAATCTCAGAGCCCTCTTCCAGACCATCCTTGTCAATCCCCCACTAAAATGTGGAAAAGAGGATGAGACACTTTGGTTAACATTTGAAAACATCTCTCTCTTCCCGTGTTCATTAGCACAGGACAGAAAGAGCCTGAGGGGGAAACGAAGGAAACGATACATTTGTGCCACTTGCCATTCTACAGGTAAGGGACTACTGATGGGGTCTGTATAAATGTGTATCTTTACAAGTGTTATGTGTGGGTAAGAAGTCCCTCCACGTAAACATCCATTGCGAAGAGGCCCCCTGAAAACAAGAGCTTTTTAAGACACCTTTTTTTGTTTCTTAGGTCCCTCATTTTTAATATTTTTTGGTGTGTTTCTGGTTATATCCAAATACTTCAACAAGCGAAGTGTTCATAACAGTCTAAATGATTTAGGTTCTGGTTGCATCCAGGTTTCCTTATGAAGGTTGGTTTTGGTTTAAAACACAGGAACAGCATGCTTTTATATTTATCTATTGCACAATTAATCACTTTTGCATTATGTTTCCTATTGAAGTAACTCTACTACTAAACTGAATAGCTCCAGAGAACCCATTTTGGTCTCGTGTTGGCTCAAGGACTCCCAGAACAAAATAGTAACAATGAAAACAAAATGATCTCTAATTAGGCCACGACACAGAAGTGTCCTGAAAAAGCCTTGGAGAGTTCACGAGGAAACACCACTTGTTCAAAAAACACCTCTGCAAAAGTACAGTACAGTATACGGATAACAGAGCAGAAGAGCTGCAGATGGAGCTGTTAAAGACAACGATTATGCATTCAGAATGTTTATTATCAGCTTTCTGTTTTGTGGTTAAAAAATCCCCAGAGGATATTTAAAGCATAAGATCTACTTTAAAGGTTCTACCAAGAAGTTGATTTATAATCAAGAAAAAGAACGAGCGTTACCTCTGAGCAAGCACTCTGTCATAAGCCTATTCTTAGTACCAGGTTAATGGAGGAACCTCCAGCCTGTGTCCACAGAGCAGAGTTTTCCCATCTGTTGGAACACTGCAGGCTATCCTGGTGATGGCTGGATTATCCACAAACATTTCCGGCTTTCACTCTGAATTTCTTCCTTGGAACGTTAACATTCTCCCAATAGTTTTATATAAGCAACAGAATATTATTATAATTTAATGACAGATTTGTTATTAAATCAGCCTTCTAAAAGTATAAAAATATTGGATCTTATGAAAGTGTCTTTCGATCATACTGCAATCTTCACAGTTTTCACAGGAAACCTAATTAGAACCATCGCTTTAGATCTATGATGTGCATTCATCTGATTTCATGTAACTAGACAAACAGTTAAAAACCGTATTTGCTAAGATTAAATACAGTCAAACTGCAAACCCATACAACCTGACAAGGTTGTCGTATGCTCTTTCAAAGAGTGCATAGGACGGATTTCTGCAGCAGTCAGTACAGTCAATTCTTTTGATGCAATCCCAGTCAAGGCTGTAAACATTCCTAACTGCAGTTTCTTTTTGTTCCTTTCAAGTTATTAGCAAGCTGCACCGGAAGATCCCCTGCCTTTTTCTTTTTCCTCTCATCAGTTACAGGCAGCGTCATCACCTTCAGCCCCTCCAGCTGTTCAGAACTACTCATAAGCATTTCTTCGATTGATTCAGGGTAGGAATCCTTTCCTTGCACTGCACAATGACACTTTCCACATGCCATTGTTAGCAAGGCCCCCGGTGCATGATCTTGAGAAGCAGGTTGATGAGGAAGTGTGCTATGCCTTAATGGGATTTCCTGCAGGTTTGGGATCATAACCATATAGGAAAGTAGCTGCTATTACAAGGACTGCTCCAAAGAAAAAGACACTGAATAGAATAAGGATAGGGAAAAACAACAACAACAACAGTTAGCTTGTTTCAGTCGATGCAACTTCTTTTATGTGTTACAATTAAAGAAAAGACATTGTGGGAACACAGAGGATAAACTGTATTGGTCCGATTTATAAAGAACAAACCAATTTGCGTGTATTTATTAAAGAGGGATGAAGGGAGAAGTTGAAATAAGACATTTACATCCACAAAGTAATGGCATCACTATAGTGACATTCTGAACACTACAATTACAGTTTCAAGGAACAACTGTCAAAAGTAATCAGAACACCCTTATTTTTTAGTGTTTCTTTTGCCTGAAGCTCTGTGCAAAATGCAAGCAGAAGCTAAAGTGCAATTGCTACAGTTACCCAGCAACTTCTAACATCTTACACAGAGCATGCTGTTGGAGTCGTGTTTGCTTTGAAGTCCAAAGCTTATGTCAAAACAAATTACTGCGGCCCAAGAAGCAGTTTGCAAGTCAGGATAATCTAATTTTTGGTAGATACATCAAGATTTAGGTAAGGAGAAGACAATAAAGGCATCTTTTGTATTGTGACACATGGGCCTTTCAGGTTGTTTTGATAGATACAAGTCTGAAACAAAATACCCAAAGCCAACAGACGATCAGCACACAGGTTAGAAAAGAACCTTGTCATAAAGACATGGCAATGCTGACAATTTGAGCTTCTGAACCAAACTCTATAAAAACTACGGCACATGACTTGATAATCCTTCAGAGAACACAGTTAGCCTGTTGCTGAACATGATCCATTGCAACTCATTCAAGCATGTTAGCACTTTATTATCCCAATCAAAGATGTTTGTTGAAGCACAGAAACAATTACGCAGTTTCAGTTCAAATAAATTCAGTTGGCATAAGCCAGGTACTAAAGATACAGTTTGATTAACTCGCCTTAATCAAGTTTTATTAAATGAGATGGCTTCAAGTTCTATGTGCTGCTAGTTGGCTTCACCTCGTTTAATTATTTACCACTGTTTCCATTCTCACCATGTTTGCAGAAGCTGGCAAGTTACTTATTATTTTCCATTTGAGCACACAGAAACACTTCAACCACTTTCTACATTTGTTTTCATAGGACAAGTATAGGCTGTTTATAATTGAAATTCAATGTCTTCCACTTTTTAAGCCTAAACAGTTGTTCTGCATCCCTTTTCAAATGTTTATGTAAAGTCCTGCTAACGCAGCAAATGCTTTTAGATAAAAAGATGGAGGTTTTTTGCATCAGATAAACTTGCAAATATTCTTCAAAACATTTTTACACTGAGCATGTGTAACTCAATTATAAGCAAACTCCTATTAATATTCGTTGGAATAGAGAAAGAAGGTTGGAATATTACTTCTGCACTCCACATATTAACATGCACTGCCAAGACAAACACTGCTGTGGAACCTAACCAAGTACAAACCCTGCAATGCACAGAGCTACTAAAATCCGATCCACACAGCATCTGGACACAGTGTATTGGGCGTAGAAGCCTACAGCAACCATTTTCCTTTCTTGTTTGGTCAAGTTGTTTTCACTAATAAATAGTGGACTCCTTTACTAATAAATATGGGTTTCTTTATGCTACTTGCTGTAGTGTAACTCTCGTGTGTGTATGCAAAGAGACATGTATGTGGAGAGCAAAGCAGGAGCTGAACACGCTGAGGAAGGTCAGGTAGGGAGGAAAAGGAGAGAAAGGGGCAGTGAACTAAACCCCAAGCCAGAGTGGCTTGTCAAGAGCCAATGATTTGAGCGCCAGCTATTCCTGACCTGTGGGGGGCTCTGTCTTACAGGAAATTTAACCTCTCCAGCTAAGTATTACCTATGGTACGTTATGAAACTCCACTGTCATGTGCAAGTTGCCTATACATGGAAAAGACTTCTTACCTTGTAGGGACAAAATCTTGCAGCCAGAAATAGGAGATCAATGTTGACAGTATAATAGAGAGAGAAGTTGCAAATCCCTTTAAAATGTTGTCTGCATATTTTATGACAGCAGCAATCACCAGCCCTCCAAGTGCCTGCAAAAAATAGTAACGTTTGGATCTGCAACCTGAGAATTCAACTCAGAGCATCTGTTTTAACAACATGCAACTTTAGGAAAGGGGTTTGTCTATGTCCAGCAGCATTACGTTTATGTTACGGATATGAGTTGTTAAATATTGGAGGAGCTCTTTCCCCCGGTAAAGAAACTGTTGATCATATTACCATCATTACATCAGTGGAAGTGCTTGTACCCTGCACTTTTAGCCACAGGAGGAAGGGCTTTTTTATATTATTTCTATTAAACATTGCAAAACCAATAAAGTTTACATGCTTTTATGCTGCACAATACTTTGTATTATGTATACTTGCTATCTGTTTCCAAGGGTTTTATTTAGAGGTTTATTGTAACAGTGATAGAGCAGACTTTTGGCTACAGAATTCGCAGTAGCTTCAACGATACCCATTAGTTTCCCAGTCATTTATAGGACAGTAAATCCCAAGCGCCTCCACAGAAACACGATACAAAGGTATCTCACCTGTAGAACAACAACTACCCAAGTAAGTTTATTGTATCCTTGAAAAAATCCATTCTTTGACAGTTGCTCTCCATCATAAATGTATACACCCATCAGTCCAAATATGCTACCAAAAAATCCTGAAAATACAAGATTGATTTAAAAGCTTCAGGTGAAAAACATGCAAACAGGTTCCTTGTCCTCAAGGACTGCTCACGTAGTTCCCATTTTAAAACAGGACTGCCCCTTGTGATGCCACCACATTCAAAGGCAGCCAGTATTCAAGCAGATATTTGCATTTAAAAGCTGGTTTCCACACTTATAACAAGGTTTGACTGTTTCCAGTAGGATTTTCTTCTGCTTTTATCTTCCACTGCTTCCTACTGGAATGAGGTCATTTTTGTTGATGGCATATAGCAAAATTCACTTAAACAAGTTCAGTTTTCCCCAAACTAGTCCTGACTGAAGGCTGAGGTCACACTATAAGCTGTGAGAAAAACAGGGAACGCATTCACTGGAGGAGATAGGCTCTGACACAGCAAGAGCAGGAACTGGGAGCTTTGCAATTCAGACAAGGATCATGGAAGTGCGATTCTTCTGATGAGGTCTCAACAGTCCCAAACACAGTGAATGTTTACTAGTAGAGACTTAATGTCAAAGGAAGAAACTGGGATGAGATTAAAACGTGTATCACATGGTGAGTACAGTGTTCTTCTAATCACCTGGGAACCTGTTCCTAACCCCCTCAGGCATGAAAGCAACACAAACACCTCCTCTATGACTGATTCAGGCGCTAGTCCTGAGCAGGAAAGGAGGAGCAGTTTTTCCATTCCTTTTCCATGAAAAGCTGGCCTCTATTCTCATCACTTTTCTTTCTGAGGGACACTGAACAACATAAACCCTTTTGTTTGCCAAGAATTCTTTTTGTAGGCAGAAGGAAAAACTTGGGTTTCATTCAGATTAAACCAATTATTTCTATTTTCCAATCAATCTGCTAAAATAAAGTGTTCATACATCCCTGACCTGAGCCTGGGATGCATTAAACCTACATTTTTCCAAGAATCATTCTAATATGTTCTACATTTTTTTCTACAGTTCTAATAATTCTCTATGGATATGAAAACGAAAACCTGGTTGGACATATGAGTTTTGTTGTTTGTGTTTTAAGAAATGCTCTATTTCAAAGCTCTTGCTTACAACTGACCTGCTCCTGAATGATACGACATCTTAAGTAGGCAACACACTACCGTGCGCTTGCAGAAAGGATGCACTGACATAAACTGTGATTTCATGTTTTAATGATTTTCTAAAAGCTATGGAAGATGAAAACACTGATTTCATTTCTGAACTGAAAACAATCTTCATAATGAACATATTCTACTGAGTTTTGTATGGAGGCAAATTAAACTCACTGACAAAAAGGAACTAAAAGTAGAGTCATAGCATAGTTGGGGTTGGAAAGGACCTTAAGCTCATCCAGTTCCAACCCCCTGCCATGGGCAGGGACAC
>JAOEHY010002621.1:9238-19950 GCA_025447955.1 Psilopsiagon aurifrons | reverse complement strand
GTCCCTAATGAAGAGTCCCTCCCCAGCATCCCTATAGCCCCTTTCAGATACTGGAAGGCTGCTCTGAGGTCTCCATGGCAGGTGACTTGATTATCACTGATAGCACAGGCATTTCTGTCTTCACTTATCACAGTCCTAGTTACTCACTACCTTCAATAGTTCATGTTTAGATGCACTCACTCCTGATCTCATGTTTTTCACAAAGCAACTACTGGAACATTCAATATACGACCAGGCCAACTGGTCAGCAAACCAATGAACTCACTTGTTTTCATACACACTTCTGTGCACTGTAGAAAATCTGAAGAATGTTTGAGGAAATCTTTGATTTATTTTTTTTTTTTTGGCAATTCTGTTTAATTGGAAATTGCTTCAGATATCCTCATTGTTGCGTACCAAAGCACTTTTAGCATGGAAACTGAGCGTGGTAATAGTCAGCTTTCCCTGGCAATGGATTTCACATTGTAGCTCCATGCAGAGTACCAAATCTTCCCTTAAACCCTGGACCAAGCCCCACCTGCTCCTCCTTCTGTGCCTCCAGAATTCCCCAGTGTAACCTTTCCCGATGTATTCCCTCCCCTACTTCTACAATAAATACTAGCAGTGAGTAGAGGTTTGGAGCCCCTTCTCTACCCTCAATTTGCAAGTCATTATGGGCATGCCAAACTATCAAAATGCAATCAAAGTGCAGTTCTGTGGTTTTAGCTGAAACCATTTATAACTAAAACACAGCAACAGGAAAAGAAAGGGAAACAATATTGCTGATATTCAGGCATTTTTGACTATACCAGTGTCTGATCAACCATAACTACAAAAACTACACCATCCCTTGCTTCCACGGTACATTCTATCAGACTCAGTACCACATACTGCACATTTATCTTAATTCTTCAGCATGCATATCTCTAGGAGATGACCCGAATTAAACTTACCAAGCTGAATGTTTCTGATCCACACAGACTGCTTGGTTTCCTTTAGGATCTTCTCAAAATAAACACCAGCAAATCCACTGGAAAAGCAAGCTATCAGGACTGCCATCAGGCCCACAAACTGAGATCCTGCCGAATGCTCCTTAGCAGCTGGTGCTTGGGAGTCTGAAGGCCACTGGAGGTAAAAACAGTTACACATCATTCACTGGTAAAATCAAGTCAGGAGCACCTATAAAATGCAAGTTTGGTTTCGAGCAACTAAATACAATCCCGCGCTTGCAAGGTTTTGTATTTTCACCATAGATACCCAGAAAAGTCTGCAAAGCCATCGGTTTTTTCCTGCTTACTTGGAAGGAGTAAAACTGTGCCTGAACTGGGAGAACACCCTTCAATTCAAACAGGCCAGGATTTGGTTTATAAGGCAGAACTGTTTCTCAAGCCCAGCATAATTTGTGACGGTCATTCATAGTCACCAACTTCTGCAACCCAACAGTTATCTTATAAATACAAGCACAGGTAGATAACCACACACACAAGCTGCCTTTAAGGTTGGATCAGTTGACTTTTGCATGTCAGTGATTATGTAGATGACTAAAGCTGAAATTTATGAAGCTAAATCCTGCAGTATACCTACTGCTAACAGAATAAAATGCAATGCCACATTCAAAAATCTCACTAAAGTCTGCCAATTACTATCAGAATGTTTTATCCTCATTTTTAATCACTAAATTTGAAAATTCTATAAAATGTAATCCTCAGATTCTTTTTTAAATCCTTAAGAAAAAAAAAAAGATTAGGATATGCTAAAATCTGCTAAAAATTCTTAGAACTTAGTCTCTTATTCCATGATCCTGCCCTCTAAAAACTACAGCCTCTTGCACCTGCACTATCCAGAACAGAGGCCAAGTTTGCCTCTTGAGAAAGTTCAAGTGAATTTATCATGCTGAAACCATCACACTGTGGGCAGCAGCAGATCAGCGAGTCCCTCAAGTCTGAAGAAGTGTGCTAGCAAATACTGCTAGCATTGTTATTCGCAGGTTGCTCCAGAGCTCCTGTCACATTCTACAGGGGAGCACTGGGATGCAAAAGAGGTGTTATCTTCTGTCTTTGAATCAGTTCTGGTGTCCTCTGGCCCTTGCTAGTGATGGATTCATAGCTGCTGACCATACTCTGGTGCTCAGGTGAAGCTGGTGGAATCAGAAAGTAAGCACAGAAATCCATGTTCCTTGAATAAACACATTAAACAAGCTCAAACTACCTGTTACTACTTACCTGAACAAATGCCACTCCTGTCATTAATATTACTAACGAAAGCCACTGGTAGACACCTAACTTCTTGCTCAACATGGACACAGAAAACAATGCTGTGGTAAGAATTTTCAGTTGATATGTAACCTAGAAGAACCCAGAAACAGTTACTACTGCATAATTCCTGCGTGGATCTGAAATGTACAGAAAAATCCAGAGGTACAGTACCTGGTATGTGGCTGCGTCGAGGTTCGACAATGCTACATAGAGCAAGTTATTCTGAAGAGTATAAATTCCTGAAGGAATAGCAAGTTTAAGAGTTTCCATGGGTTTATTAAGGATTTCATCATGTAGCACTCTGTTCAGAGTCCGTAAATTGCACTCTACCCAAAGAAACAATAAAAGAAATAGACATCACTAAGAGGATGGGGGATATATATGAATATATATAAGCAAATGATATACATGAATATCATATATATATGAATACATAAAAAAACCATTCTGTTCTTAAAGATTGTTGCCTCCTTTTTAAAGCTAGCACTGCTATCGAGACCTCAAAACACTATGTTTAACTTTCATGAGCCTCAGATATACGTAAGGTGAAAAGGCTGCAAGGTGTCTTCCAGGGGTATCAGAACAAGACCAATTATTCAGAAGAATTTAAGTACAACTTACTGAAACCGTGTCAATATTTCAAGGTGAGTATCATCTAAAAAGTGCACACTTAGAAGCAAGTCATCAATATTTATGAATATACAATGACATTTTTAAGCTGTTGAAGATCAACTATATACATCAAGGAAGCAGATAAACTCAGTCTAGAATGTACAAAGAACTGGAGTCAATCTGAATATACCTTTTTCAAGCTTAAACCTGCACTTCCTCCTGTAACAATGAACTTGCTTTCTCCTTTCTGCATCTGCTGTTTGTTTGGGGTATTTTTTCCTATCATTCATGCTTCAGACACCTTAAAGCTTTCCATTTTTAACTACTTTTACATACGAATTTCTTCAAACGCCCGAGCAAACACAGCTGCTCGGCTTCTTGTCTACTACTAGCTTTAACCTGTTAGCAGAAAATTCATTCTTCAACTCCTCGGTATCCACATTCTCTACAGTTAACTCCTGCAAGCAAACAGGCAATATCTTTTTTTCCTGTGTTGAAGAATGAGGTATGATTAGTGTCACTCCCAGACTCTTTCTAACATTTCTAACATGAGAAGGGAAATGCTGTTTTCATGCCTGTACTCACATGGCTGCTCTGCAGTTGCCACTACAATACAGCATATTGATTACGAAAATTACTTGGTGCAAAATTTGACACATACTGCTGTCTTTGTAGACCAAGAGAACACAGGCCAAAATCTTCAGAAGCTCAGCAATAACTACTGCAGTGGAGGATAAGTAACGAGGTCCTTCTTCCTTCAGCGTCCGAGAATAACGCATGGTCAAGACTAAACTTGTGGTCTGAAAAACCAGGATGCTCAAGGAAAGGTATTTTAAATTGGTAGACATTTCTTGACTCTTTCCTTCCTGAAACAGAAAAAAACCCCAAACCCAGGCTTAAAAGGCAGTATTGCAGATAGAGGTTTCCCATGGGAAGTGGCATATTAAAAGAAGTTATCCAGGGAGCTCAGCCACATGAAAATAACAAAACTAATCTGGTATTTTAAAAGAAAAAGGAGATGAACAGGTTAAAAATGCTTTTCAAATACAAGATTACAAATGGGGAGGCATATCAGAATATTAGAAGTGAGAACTGAGAGAAAAGCAATATTGTTTAGCTGTAGCAACAATGCTACAATACTACAGCTTAGCTGTAGTAACAACAAAGTAAAATAAGGCCTAATAACTGCTAAGTAGCTTTCCAATAACTGGTTTCACTAAAGAAACCTCCCAAGGTAAATCAACGCTGGATCTCTTTATGCAGGTGAAGGCTCGGAAGGTATTTCCAGAGTGAGGGAGCTGTGGCCCTGCAGAATGCTGAGCACGCCTGCTGCAGTGAGCTACTCTCAGAATCAGATCTTCCCACCCTTCCACCAGGTTGCAGTCTCGGCCTTGCCAGGCGACACAGTGCCAGCACAACACAGGGTGAGGGCTTTGCTGCTTTGCATCAAAATGAGGTGTGCCTGATGCTGAAGAAAAGGGAGAGTTGTGGGAAAGCAGGGTTAGAAAGGAACATGTGGGAAGGAGGAGCTGCAAGGAGACAGCACCAAACCTGTCCCGCCGGTTATCCTGCTCAATTGGTTCAACAGAGATGACTGGGGATTGCACTTGCTTTCTCACACTGCACCAACCACCACAAACCTTACATTAGCAAAGCTGTATCATCCTCACCTCTACCATGAGCTTTCACCAAGCTGACGTGGTTTCCTTTGCCCTTGGTCACCAACTGAAGTATTAACTGAGTGCAGAAGACTAACAGATTCAATGCAATTTGCATGTGGGGAGCACAATATATCACAAGGAAATGAGAAAAATGCATCACTGCTACTCAGAACACTGTTTCATTTTCTGCTATTCTTCATACTAAGAAGGGTTTCCATACCACAGAAATGAATGCTTTCTATAAAAGATTAACTACTACTGCCTTCACTGCCCTTACATTCAAAAATAGAGCCGTGCTTTATAATGAAAAAGTAAAATCAAATCAGTAACAAGAAGATAACAGAGATGTTTTCAAGTAAAAGAAAAGCAGCACGAGTCAAGACAATAAATAACAGTTCTGACTGTTGGAAGGCTAGAGATGCATAAGCACACTTAACAAATGCATACGCCAGAGCTGCCCCTGTGCATGTTTTACACCTACAGGCACACAAGTTTTGACTCATTATCTAGGTTTGTACCACTGCTGAAGGATGTGCTGGCACCTCTAAATATCTGTAGCTGAAACTGGAGCAGTTTCCTGCTCGACAGCATTTCTTTAGCGCAAGATGCATTTTGTAACAGTTTTCATTGCTATGAGATCTGGAAAGCTAAGCTATTCAAGCATTTCTGACTTGCCTTTATCTTGCCTCGAAGCATTAATAAATTTTCCCCAGTCAAACAGACAAACTCAAATTAATATGTATATGGCATGGATCGGATGCTTAAGAGACACAGCAATCAAATACGAACTGACAATAGCCACAGAGACAGGAAGTGATACTTGCACCCTGCACACCAAAACTGTTTACCTCAAGAATCATATGGCTGTGAAAACATTTCTAAACTCATCCCAGCCCAGAAAAAGATGCCAGGATGCAGATACTGAGAAGAAATGCAAAAGGATTCCTTTAAGGAATCTCTAGTGCGAGGTGTCCCTGCCCATGACAGGGGGGTGGAACAGATGAGCTTAAGGTCCTTTCCAACTCAAACCATTCTATGTTTCTATAATTAATAGAAGATAACTTTTGTCTGAACTATGGTGTCATTTAGTTCACTGAAGAAACAAATACTAAAGACACAACTGCACTGGGCAACATAAACAGACAGAAATGTAAAGCACAAAGAAGAAAGCTGCAGGCAACATTCAAGATTTGCTAACTTTTCCCATAGGTTCTGGTGGAATAACTCCAGAGAAACAGAGAATGGAGATCAGACTCTCCAGAGAAACAGAGAATGGAGATCAGACTCTCCAGCAGCAGAGAAGAAGAGGGAGGAAAAGGGAAAACAATCAAAATCCACTGGGAGAAAATAGAGAACTGAACTTCCCCAGAAGGTGTGTGCGTGCTACTGGAGAAAACTAACACTACAGAATGCACACCTACAGGAGACAACTTGCACAAGTTTTTCCACCTTTTCCATCTACTTCACTTTTTGGTATTGAGACCTGTCAATCTGGAAACTCAATGAGCTGTGGCTAAGAGGAACACCACCGGATTTCATTCAAGCACACTCACAGATCAACAAGGTTTTAAACTTTTGGGCTTTCACTTTTCAAACTGCTTCTGAACAAACTACAGGCAATGGGAACACACATTCCTCCTGAACTGGGACCCGAATTCCTGCCTTCTGTGGGCCTGGGAAGTGACAAAGGGTTTTACAAATGTTGCCAACCCTGAGGGACCAATTCCACAACCTTCAAAACTGGTCTCAATCTCAGGAAACAATGTTCAGGGGAACGTCCTGCTGAAATAGAGCTATCTATGAACTGAGCAGCTTAAAATGGAATTAGAAAAGCAAATCACTAGCATCTCCTTTATGAGCAAGTATCAAAGCATTCAGCATGAAAACATACCAACTAGGACAACAGTTTAATAAGCCCATCAGCAAAGCCCTAAGGAATACGTACCACACTAGCACCTTGAACTACAGTCTTGTCTTCAGTAGTAATCGTGATACAAAAGGGAGCTTTCCCAATGTGTCTCAAAAAGGTGCCAGTAGCAGGAAGCGTTTCTTTGCATGATTCACTACAGCAGTTTCAGAGTTTCCAAAACCCCCATACAAAATAGACTTGAAGTGCCCAGTGTGCGAGCTGAAATAAGGATATCTGTTAAGTGCTGTCCTGTCGGTGGCCAGCAAGGCAGGCTTGGAAGGGACAAGTGTGTGAAGTTTCTTGCTGTATTTACAAATACTTGTTTCACCAAAGCTTATGTATGCTACTGAAAGAACCACCCTTTACTGAGCACACATAATATCTTATCAGCTCTCCTGGTCTCTCTTCCTTTCTTTCCAGAGAGCTGCGTATGTGCTCGTAAAGCTCTGTGCAAACAGGGGACTCCAGGATGCAGAAAAGGATCTAAGCACCAACCTTCAAAGGGTTGGACCATCTCTAAATGCATTTCACAGCAGGTTTAGATTTAGAGGTTACTACCAGAGGTGTAACTGCTTTCTTCTAGCCACAAGTTTCTGCTACTCTCACTGCAACAAACTGTGCATCATATATTCACACTTTGCCATAAAGCAGTAATCAACCTGGTTCTCAATGTGTCTCCTATAGAGTTACAATCAGGCTTAGATTTCTTTCTGGCTTTGGACAGACCACTGGGTACGGTGTTCCAAAAATCAGATTTAGGTTTGCCATTTCAAAGACAGAAAGTTGAGTGGCTGCATTTACTCAATGACTTTTGAAGTGTGTCTTGCAGTGAGAGGCACTAAGTACCTGGAACTCACAGGCTGCCACGCAGCCTGTCGCATCAGTTAACTCAGTGACTTGGCTTATTGTTCTTTTCTTCTAGTAGTCTAAGGGAAAATAAGTAAACCGCTTCTTCCTAGTTTATTCATGTAGACACACCCTACAGCCAGCAACACGGAAGGGAGGGGCAGAGCTGAAAGGCAGGTCTATATAGGAAGTCAGCATTTACGTACTTGCAAAGCCACGTAACATTCACCTTCAGTACACACAGGTGGATAAAATGCAGGACTTTTCTTAACTTTTGACTTTTACAGACGTGATGGTATAAACCTCTGAGCTTCTCAGCTGCCAAACAGCCACAGTAAGAGAATCTTGTGCAAAATTAAGGACCAGTTTATGAATTTGCCCTATTCTTGAATTTGTCTCAAAACCTGAGAGAATTACTTCAGTTTAAGGTATCTAAACCCCTAAAACCAAAAAGGAGACCTCTAGAAAGAGACATGACTTATTTGCTTGAAACACTTCTTAGTTAAGCCCAGAGCCTAGAGACTGTCTTGAGACATTCTCCACAGATGGAGTTACGCTGCACATCATGGACATCCTTCCACCAAGCATGGCCTAACACCATCTTCGAGAACAAGAGAGCAGGGTCCACTTCACAGATCCAAGCACCCCGATACAAATCCTGATGCAAATATGTTAAGGTAAACTAAGTCCAGAACTGTTAAGACTCAAGTTTATCAAACATCAAGTATCGAGTTGAATAGCATGTTTTAGGCTCATTGAAAGTACATTTTTCACTACTGTTTGATAAAGAAAGATGAAAGCTCATCCACAAATGATCTCAATTTCATTTACTTGTGCATTTCTCCTGCATCAATTATATTGAGAGTTCCTTTAGTGTCCCAAGCTATCCAATACTCTGCATTATATTTCATGAATCCAGCCTGAATTACTAAGAAAGCTTTTCTTAGAAGCTGGCTCACTTTTTATTATATTCATTTGATTTCATTTTTTCTTAAATTACACCCCCCCCCCCAACTACTATTATGCTTGCAATCTTCACAGTGATGGCTTCACGTGAGTTACATTTCCTCTAGCCTAGCTGTGAAAGGTTTTCATTGCTGATGGTCTTTCACAGTAAAAAGCCAAGTTACGGAAGTTATTGCTAGTTCTTATTCCATTTTAGGATCAACGAGTTTAAGATGACTTAACCAAACTAAAGGCACCTGCAGATTAGTTAAAATACGAAGTCAAACAGAAGCAGACATCCAATTTCTTAAAACTGCAGAAGGGTAACTTGAAGTCTTCAGCCTCTGGCAAAAGTTTAAGACCAGATTCTATGTCTGTGACCTGCTAGAAAATAAGCACTGACAGAGTGTGCCTCACAGAAGGGTGGGAAGTAAAGTGCACTGCTGCATTCCAGTGCAATGGATACGGACACACTTCCTGCCCATTTGCCTTGAAATCAAGGCAGCAGATTGAAGATATAGGACTGTGTTCTCCTATTTCTCAAATGGAATATGACCCTGGTGCTGATGCTACACCTGTACAAATATAATAAGCGGGCACCAAAGAGGTAAAAGACAATTATTAGGTGGAGTAAGAGCTCACAGAGCCTGAAGAACCTATTTTTATTACTTCCTTCTACACATTCGCATGTCCATTGCCCTCTTCCCTGTGTTGGCTAACAAACAAATAATATGCTATTATCCCTAACGACTACATTCCTCAGAGGAAAGAAAGTTCTATTCCATGAATCTTTCACTTGGACTCAATATAGCCTTCTTCCCACCAAAATTAGTATCAGATACAACAAATACATTAGGTATAGAAATAAATGGATGGAGTTCATGAAGTTCAATAAGCCCAAGTGCAAAGTCCTGGACACGGGCTGGGGCAATTCCCAGTATCAGTACAGGCTCCGTAATGGCTCAAGAGCAGCCCTGTGGAGAAGGATGTAGTGGTGCTGATGGATGAAAAATTGGACATGAGCAGGCAATGGGTGCCTGCACCCCAGAAAGCCAACCTTATCCTCGGCTCCATCAAAAGTAGCATGGCCAGCAGCTTGAGGGGCGTGACTCTGTTCCTCTGCTCTCATGAGATCCCACCTGGATCCACATGGAGTACCACATTCAGCTTTGAGTCTCCAGCAGAAGACAGACTGGGCGCTGCTAAAGCAGGACCTGAGAAAGGCCACAAAAATGAATAGAGGGATGGAACAGCTCTCTTCTAAAGAGCTGGGGTTCAGACTGGAGAAGAAAGGGCTCTGGTGAGACCTTACTGCCGCCTTTCAATATATAACAGGAGCTTTTAAGACAGACAGAGACTTTTTACTAAGGCCTGCAGTGTCAGGACAAGGGGCAAGAGGAGAGATTTCAATTGGATATAAGGAAGAGAGTTTTTAGGATGAGGTTAGTGAGACCATGGCAGGGAGGTTGGAAGTAGCTGATATTTAAAGGTCCCTTCCAAACCAAAGTAATCTAGGATTCTGTGATAAATACCCCAGATAGCACTGAGGGTGCACAGACCTTTCCAGATCTAGTAAGTGCTGCTGGACTGGGTTAGGAACAAGATCTTACATATATATATTTGAAGTGCTAAATTTGGACTGCTATCATGCAACAATACATTTCTTTCTCTCCCCACCCTTCCCAATGTGTGTTCTTTCATATCTGTGCATTTACTTTTTCATAAACCATGTTATTGCTAATGATCTTAGATCTCCCATTTCTTTAAAAGATCGCTATTAATGCTTCCAATCTTTCTCATACGATAGAGGTTTCTTCTTCCTTCCCTCCCACGTGTCTACACTTGCCAGCTGTTCCTCCCCAAATACCCGGCACTCTTCACCTAGACCACTGCAACTCACTCCATCATTTCAAAACTTACCTTCCGTTTTCTTTTGCTATTTGGTTTGTTACGCATTTTTCTTACTGGATACATTCTAATGTGTATTGAGCACTCTATGGAAAAGGTAAGCTATGTTCTTCTTAGAGCTGGTGTTCTTCAGAAGCGTTATTAGAAGCAAATCCTCTAGCAAAGTTTTTCGTGCCTCTTCTAGCAGAAACTGAGTAACAGAGATGTTTTCACATGAAGGCTTCCTTCAGGCAGTGTTTCCAACCTCTTCATTTACATTAGAAAAAAATCTTAACTGGTGAAAGTAACTGAAAACATTACTGCATTCAAGTAGTATCTTCACACCAAGGACAGCAAGCACAATGCAGCAGAACTCTGGTGGACCTTGCTCCTGCAACGTCATCTAGTACCTCTCTAGGTAGTGCTATCTAGTACCCTATCTTGGCATGCTTGTTTCAGCTAGGGCAATTTTCTTCATGGTAGCTGGTATGGGGCTCTGGTTTGGAAGTGTGCTGAACATTGTACTGATAACATGGGATGCTTTAGCTTCCACTGAGCAGAGCTTACACAGGGTCAAGGCTGTTTCTGCCTCTCACCCCACCAGCGAGCAGGCTGGGG
>JAOEHY010002618.1:0-38480 GCA_025447955.1 Psilopsiagon aurifrons | reverse complement strand
AGGCTGCGTGGAGACCTCATAGCAGCCTTGCAGTATCTGAAGGGGGCCTATAGGGATGCTGGGGAGGGACTCTTCATCAGGGACTGTACTGATAGGACAAGGGGTAAGAGGTTCAAACTTAAAAAGGGGAAGTTTAGATTGGATATGAGGAAGAAATTCTTTACTGTAAGGGTGGTGAGGCACCGGAATGGGTTGCCCTGGGAAGCTGTGAATGCTCCATCTCTGGCAGTGTTCAAGGCCAGACTGGACAGAGCCGTGGGTGGCATGGTTTAGTAGGAGGTGTCCCTGCCCATGGCAGGGGGGTTGGAACTAGATGATCATAATGTCCTTTCCAACCTTAACTATTCCACGATTCTATAATCCTATGCTTTAGTGGCAGTATCTTTCTGTTTTCATTTCACTCCACTTGTATAATCCTGGTACATATTTGGAGTACCCATTTGAGCCTATCTCATAAACCTAAGCCTTGGGACTACACAGGGAAAACCACAATTATTTCCATGTCTGTGTGGTCTTATGCTAACTTTGCAGAAACACTGACAGTGTATCAACAACTTCTTGCATGACTGTTTTCCCACTCCTAGGTACCACTGAGCCGAGACAAGGGATTTTTCAGAAAGCCAGGATGTGTTGAACATCTGTTTCCTTTATAATTGATAACAAGATTCACCAGCTCAGACAGACCTGCCGAGTACTGCCTAAACATTACAACACATTAGCATTTATACCTGCTTCCACAACTCTGCAAAGGAAAAATTATTTACAAACCTCTGGCATAATAAAACATCTGCAAAGCTAAATTACAGCATTAATTTTCTTGTTTAAGCTTTCAAAAAAGCCCCAAATTTTGTTTCCAAAATAAAACTGAGGTTGAGATGTGATGGCTGATACTGACTGACAACCTTTAAAATTTTCCCCCCAATATCTACCAAATTTTGCTTTCAGTTACGCTTGGCAGCAGTAGATGTTCACTTATATTACAGATCATAATGTCAAGACAAGGAGGCCACAGAACTGCCTCGAGGGCTGGAACACCTCTGCTCTGGAGACAGGCTGAGAGAGCTGGATGTGTTCAGCCTGGAGAAGAGAAGGCTCCTTAAGGGGAGACCTCAGAGCAGCTGCCAGTGCCTGAAGGGGCTACAAGAAACCTGGAGAGGGGCTTTGGACAAGGGCCTGTAGGGACACAGCAAGGGGGAATGACTTTAACCAGACAGAGGGGAGGCTGAGATGAGCTCTTAGGCAGAAATTCTTGCCTGTGGGGATGGTGAGGTGCTGGCACAGGTTGCCCAGAGAAGCTGTGCATCCCCATCCTTAGCAGTGCTCAAGGCCAGGCTGGATGGAGCTTGGAGCAACCTGGACTAGTTGAAGGTGTCCCTGCTGTGATGAGAGGCTGGAACTGGATGAGCTTTATGGTCCTTCCAACCCAAACCAGCCTGTGATTCTATGGTTAAGATTTTCATGAAACACCACTTGATAAAATCACTTGACTACTTTAGTTCTGATCAGGAGCTGAAATGTGTGGTACAATTTTCACAAGGAATATGTTCATAACTCTTAGCAAGTAGGTTCATTACAATCAGAGAAGCTGTCTGCTAAAACTTAGGCAGTAACACTCATACGTGTATTGGTGCTTTGAACTGAAAGTTATGCAAGGCAACTTACCTTGGATTGTAAAGCATCCTTTCCAAATTAAATTCTTTCAGGTATGTAATTACTGCTGCCAGAGAGCAAATAACAGGCTTATCCAGGCTTAGTATTACAGATAGTTTTTGAGGACCTACGGAAAAAAGTTATTTTCTTGTTAACTGTTTCATAGCTATGTATTTTAGAAAAATCATAATCTATTTTTTAATTTAATCAGACAGAAATCTGTAATATATGTTCAGTGTGTTATGATATCTATAAATCAACAGAAAGTCAGGTTCAAAAAAAACATGGTCCCAAAGAATACAGAACATTACAATAATGTAAGCACATCATGAAACACTTAACTCCACAGGTTTTTCTTCATAAAAAATGAGTAACTGTTGGCATAAAAGATTTCTAAATACATAAACTAAGATCTAAATTCTGATATCTCCACTACTGCTGGCAACATAAGCGCAAGTTAAAAGGCATGAACAGGCCCTGGTATAAGTGCTGACGATTTATCTGCCTTGGCCAGTCTGCAGAACACGGTTCCATCTTTGTGAGACAATTTTTGGATTTTATAGTGATTCTAAACAGTGCTCTATTACAATCCCTGGACCAGATGCAACAACAGGAAAATTCACTCCATGATATCTCAACACAGAATCATAGAATAGTTAAGGTTGGAAAGGACATTATGATCATCTAGTTCCAACCCCCCTGCCATTGGCAGGGACACCTTCCACAAAACCATGTCACCCACGGCTCTGTCCAGCATGGCCTTGAACACCGTCAGTGATGGAGCATTCACAGCTTCCATTCTGGTGCCTCACCACCCTTACAGTAAAGAATTTCTTCCTCATATCCAATCTAAACTTCCCCTGTTTAAGTTTAAACCCATTACCCCTTGTCCTATCACTACAGTTCCTAATGAAGAGTCCCCCCCCCAGCATCCCTATAGGCCCCCCTTCAGATACCGGAAGGCTGCTATGAGGTCTCCACACAGCCTTCTCTTCTCCAAGCTGAACAGCCCCAACTTTCTCAGTCTGTCTTCATATGGGAGGTGCTTCAGTCCCATGATCATTCTCATGACCCTTCTCTGGAATTGTTCCAACAGTTGCATGTCCTTTTTATGTTGAGGACACCAGAACTGCACACAATACCCAAGTGAGGTCTCACAAGAGCAGAGTAGAGGGGCAGGATCACCTTCCTCAACCTGCTGGTCACGCTCCTTTTCATGCAGCCCAGGATACAGTTGGCTTTCTGGGCTGCAAGAGCACACTGCCCGCTCATGTTCATTTTTCCATCGACCAGCACCCCCAGGTCCTTCTGCGCAGGGCTGCTCTGAATCTCTTCTCTGCCCAGCCTGTAGCTGTGCCTGGGATTTCTCTAACCCAGGTGTAGGACCTTGCACTTGGCATGGTTAAACTTCATCAGGTTGGCATCAGCCCACTTCATAAGCAAGTCAAGGTCCCTCTGGATGGCATTCCTTCCCTCCAGCTTGGTATCAACTGAACCACACAGCTTGGTGTCATCGGCAAGCTTGCTGAGCGCGCACTCAGTTGCACTGTGCATGTCACCGACAAAGATGTTGAACAAGACTGGTCCCAACACTGATCCCTGAGGGACACCACTCATCACTCGTCACTGACATAAACCAGTATTTTTTAGAACCCTATTAAGTTTTCTCACAGATGTTTTTTAAAGGTGTTCTTCTGTTCTTAGAATGTTAACACACACAAGAACTTGAGGAAACATTTTATATTGAATAATTTCCCGCAGCAGCTACTATGTATATGTGAATTTAAATCTGCCTAAACAAACATCTTCAACTATGAAAAAGAAAGGATGCTATACATATCTCTATTTAAACAATGTTCAATTTTAAGGTTCACTTCCTCCAAGCTCAGAAAAGATCCCAATGTGCAGAAAATTAAGTAAAAGTGACAGAAGACTTGCATGGACGACGAAAATGCTCCTGATCAATTCAAATGCTAAAAAGGAGTATGAGATGGAAGCAGGGATAGGTGACCCAGAAAGAATATAGTGACATTGTTCAAACTTGCAGGATGGAGTTCGGAAAACCAAAGCCCTCCTGGAGTTGACACTGGCAAAGTATATGAAGGGCAACAAGAGCTTCTACAAGTACATCAGCAGCAAAAGAACGACAAGAGAAAACGCGGACCAACTGCTGAGTGGGGCAGCAGATCTGGTGACAAAGGACATGGAAGATGCTGACAAACTCTATGCCTTCTTGATTTTTACTGGTAAGCTGTGCCTTGAGGAACCCAAGGCCTCTCAGAGCAGTGGGAAATTCTGGAGCAATGAAGATACCTCCTTAACAGAGGATCAAGTTACAGAATACTTAAAACAAACTGGACATAGACAAGTCCATTAATACCTGATGAGATGTATCCATATGTATTCCTTTTTTTACGCAAAAGCTAACACAGCTTCAAAGACAT
This sequence comes from Psilopsiagon aurifrons, assembly GCA_025447955.1. NCBI lineage: Eukaryota > Metazoa > Chordata > Aves > Psittaciformes > Psittacidae > Psilopsiagon > Psilopsiagon aurifrons. The sequence goes on along the minus strand of JAOEHY010002618.1, from coordinate 34,386 downwards.
TCTGAATGACATACCTGTAGTACCAGGCACTTCTTTAGTGTAAAAATCAGTGATCAGCTGGAAAGCACGGCTGTATTCAAAATGGAAGTTTTCCATCCTTTCTATCCTAATTCTGTCATCCCGTAACCTGCAAAGGAAACACAACTGACTTTCAGTGCCTATGCTCCCTTCGCGAAAAACACTTACGTAGGTTATGAAGGTGTACCTTCTTTCACCTTTTATTTGCTAAGAATTGAATGGGCAAAGAATGAAGAGATGATCAACCTGGGTAGGCTGAAAATTTCTTCTTTGCATTGTAAAACTGCAAACAAGTAAAACCCAAACAGCAAGCCCAAAGGAGACTTACAGAGGTTGCCTAGGATACCTTCAACCCTATATATTACTACAACACAGACGTAAATATTTTTTTATTGATTGTTACGTATTTGGCTAACCTGTTCTTAAAAGATTTACGATGATTAAAAAATGAAGTAATTGTCCCATGCTTCCCATTACCATATTTAATTATCCTTTATCTTTGAAGACTTTTTTCTATACTGTACAACTTGTTGCACCATGAATCCATTGCATCATTTCTGATATGCAGCTGAAATAAAGTTTTCCTGTCCCTTTATTTTCTAACTATTTGAAGACTTTTGTCTTCCTTGTGCTAAAGAACTTGATTCTTTTAGTCTTTTTGCAGTCCAGGATGTCAAGGATGTTGTCAGTATTCCCAACAAGCCAGCAGTTCCTCCCAGTTTAACAGTACCAGCAAAGTCAGCAAACTTACTCTGTTCCACCATTAAGCCAAATAAGATATCTTCCATGAATCCTTCCCTATTGTCAGGAAGTAATTGAGAATTACAGCAGTACAGGATTTCACCCAGTTTTGCAACCTGTGAGAAATTAATTTAGCTAGTGTCCTGTGATCCTGTGCTGCATTATCAATTCAATTTCTACAGCTGCTTATATAGCATTAAAGAGATGTACTGGTTCAAACAACAACCACAACCACAGAAACAAACAAACAGAAAACCAAACCAAAACAAAACCAAATAAAACAAAACCAAAAAATAAAAACACAAAACCCAAAATTCACACACACTCCCCGAGAAACTTTTGAGCATAATTACACAGCTACAGAATGAGCACAGAACAACCAGCTAGTAGAAAGTTATCAGTAAATGACATATATTAAAACTACATGGCCCCAGAGTATCTGATCTTACACTACCATGGGTCATGAATTAATGTATTAATTCAAATTAATTTAATAAATTTAATTTAATTATTTTTTAATTAAGAAACGAATTAAGCACTTCTAGCACAATGGAATTATGCAAATGGGAGGGATTGTGCAGGTGTTAAGAAGGAAAATAGTCGATATCCTTTCTGCAGGGCTTTTTTAATTCACAGGAAAAAAAACACAGGTTTTCTGCATTACACTGTACATATACCCATCTGAAAGGATCAATACATCTCTGAGGATCAGCTCTTAAAAATAAGAGTTATTTTTCTATAATACATGTCAAATTAACTGAGTCTTTGAGGTATGACTTTTCTCAGCACATCCTAGATGATTCCTTGCTTACTTCAAGTGCCTTGGTTTTCAATGACTGATCCAATTAAGTTTTCATTCTCCGTATCATCTGGGATTCTCCTCTGCCCCAGCCCTATTCAGAATGAGCAAACATTTTTTAAGAGGATGGATTTCTGTAAAAGACAATTAGTCTGTGTTCCTCAGCCTCTGACAGCAACTGGCTATTTTCTCCCTTGCATTTTTCATGTGCTCCAAGCTTCACTAATAATCTTCTCTAACATATCCATCCATTTGGCTAAATTAGCATGTATACTCAGTATAGCCTTTTGCAATAGTACCCTTCAGCAATATTCATGCTACCCAGAGGTTAGGAGAGTACAAGCCTTGAAGTTAAGTCCTGCAAGACTGCAGGGCTTTTCTGTTGACCATGTGTGAGTAGGGACTTACAGAAATCTTTTTAAAATGACACTTGATTTCTCATTTCCACTTCTTCAGAAAAGCGAGGCTTAGCAAGGTCTGCAGAGCTGGTTTTTAAAGCCAAAGTCAAAAGAGCAGGCTTTTGGGGGTAATTAATTGAATGATTCATGCTACACCTGCTTGTTTTAAAAGTAATGGTGAAAAAAATGTTATTTTATTTAATGCATTCTGATTTTTCTCTCATTTTTCACTTTATTCTTCACAACCAAATTTATCCAAAACCTTAGCATAAACTTTGGCAAACGACAGTCACAATCAATATAATTCGAGTGATTTCTTATAGCAGTATTTTTGTTCATCAACTATATTAATAGGAAATGGTTACTAGAAATTAGAAGTAGACAACTTGGTTATTTGTGAGGATCTTTATATATTTCAACATTTATATTCTAGATATAGCATCATCAAACAATTATCTGACACTTTATCAAAGTATGCATCTGATTTCTAGGTAAAGCAAAAAAAACCTGGAAAGTTATAGGTATCTCTTTAACAGATAGAAAAAATATCTTAATTTTCATCATGATGTATGAAAACAAAATTTGATGCAAAGGTTTTTGTGTCTGTCCTTTGTTTAGCCAGATGATCACCCACAGGCCATTTTTCTGATTATAGCCACAATGTGTGTGGATGCTTATGTTGATGCTTTATCTCTCCAGCTACCAATGCCTGTTTAAATCAGAAGTCAATTCGCCATCAACTTTTGTAAACATCATTCTTGTCAGAACATCTATGATGAACTGCTGTGCAACTCATCCAGAATTTTACTGATATTCCTTCCAGGACTTCCGAAAACAAGCAACCTCAAGGACCCCTGACATTGATAGGGCTAGTTAATTATGAAAATCAACTTCACAAAGCTTTTTTACTTTCCTTGCACAAATACCCCCACTACCACCCTTAACGGGATACTAGACAGAGATACTTCAGGGTTTAAAATTGTCAGCTCATGGTAGAGATAAACCTGTAGAGCCCTTATTAAAATTTCTTGCTCTCTAAATGCACTGGGATTTGATGCAGAACTGTCTGCCATCATAACATGAGTTATGGGAGTTGCTTGAAGAGATTACCATCAGCCACAGTTAAGAATATGAAATCTATGTGTTCATAAATAGATGCATAAAGGATAGGATTTTAAAATACATTTAGGCAGACAAACACACTTTCATATTTGTAATGAAATATGTAAGTCCCAACCTATACTGTTCCATGATTCTTCTACTACAGGGACACATTTATCTGTCACCCAACTGGGAAAATTAATAGGGTCAACATCACTGGGTTTTATCCCTCTATTCATCTGGCAATTCAGTGCATTCACTTAAAGATTCACAGCTTACCAAATGATGCAGGAAAAATATTTAAAAGAGATCACTAAGTTTGGGAGGGAAAATATTTCTTAAGACCAAAAAAAAAAAGGCAAAAAAACTTAAAACTAGAATAATGTAAAACAATCTAAAACAAATATACATAAACTGATTCAAAATATTTCAAAACATAACAAAGTCATTTCATGAAAGAATGAGCTTGCATATAAGCACAAGAGCTCCATGCTGTATGCCGATTAAAACAGCAGTCACTTCACTAGTGCTCTACAATTCACAATTAAACAGGCATGAAGTGCATAAACACTCCCTGAAAAAATTAACATGTCCAAACTAAGTTTTCTTAAAGCTCAGGAAGCCTTGCTATGGAAAGCAAATAACTCCAGAATTTTACCTTCCAGCTACTATCCTGCCCTGACATTCTGCTTTAGGACTATTCACATGCAGCGGTTCAGGCATCAATACTTTACTGTACATCCATTTATCACAACACAAGTTCATAAATGATATAGAATTTCAGGAGATCTCTGCTCCTAAAATTAATTATGAAGTTTTTACTTCTGGTGCTAAGCACAGATTTATAAAGCACAAATACCTGTTGTCAAATCTTTTCTTAATACTATTCAAACTGCTGTTCCCCCTGTGCTCCAGCAGGACAGCTAGTTTGTCTCTGTAAGGATAAAATGCCTGCCCTATGCAGCAGAGCAACACAAGCTGAACACACTAATCAGTCAGAAATGCAAATATATCATGCCATCTTCCCTTATGAACAAGCTCAGCAGAAACTGCATTTCCTTTATTTGTCATCACTGTGTTACCTTTGTTATGCAATTACTTCTAGCAATGGAACTCTAGGTTTGAACTGGAGATCATCCTTCCTTTTCAGTAAAACTTGGCATGGAGCTCTGGTAGCTTCTCTGGCAAAGCCACAGTTATATTTCCAATCAGCTGTTGTTTCGGCACTAACTGCATACATTTTTATAAGCAGTTATTTTTCTCCTGCCAGTCGAGTACTTTCCCAAATAGCAAACAACCTTCAGGTACAATGATAGAGACAATGCTGTCGCAAGGAAAATGGCAGCACAGTCACCTTCTCTGAGCGTCTGCCACTCTCAGAATGATACAAATCACTGGTTCCAGTAATAACTGAACAATAATTCACAAAATCACAGAGTTGTTAGGGTTGAAAGGGACCTCTGGAGATTAGATGATCCCCAATCCCCCGCCCATGGCAGGGCCACCTGTATGCTAACAATGTACTACATACAACACATTACCCCACAAGAGCTCCAGCCTTCCAAATGTCCCATCCAAAACCCCTCATTTACGCTAGAAGCTGCTGAAGAGCCTAGAAGCAACTGACACACTTTAATAGATATACATACACCTATATATATTTTATATATATATATACACATACGCACACACACTACAGAAAAAACTGGGAAAAACACCTTGCTTGTCTTTTACTATCCGAAGGATCAACATTTCTTAACATCTACATCCTGATTTCTGTCTAGCCACCGTAGCAGAATTACAGCTGAAAAGAACTCCAACCACATCTCCAAACCAAGAGTCTGGTTCCAAAAAGTTTCAAGAAAACGTTCTTATAGCTTTAAGGACTCAGAGAAAAGAGCTATCTAGGATAGAGAGCAAAGAGGCTATCAGGAAAGCAAAGCATAGGGGGTTATGTAGGCACTGTATATTAGAACAGGAGTAGGTACTACAGGACAACACAAGCACAGTTGTAGTCCAGCAGTTACTGAACTCACAGACACAATCTTTTTCAGGCTACTTCTGTCTGCCTGTCTGAAGAAAGGGACGCGACACACTACACTCATTTCATGGAAGGCTAGTAGAAAAGATGAAGAGCTACTAGGAAACTATTTCTGAGCACCTACAAGAAATCAACATGAGTAGCAGCCAGCACAGATTTATCAACAAAAGCAAATCCCATCAAATCATTTTAGTATCCTTCAATGGTAGAACAGATTATGTGGACAGAGAAGCAGCAGATGATTTCCTATATGATTTCAGTGAGTTTATTTTATATCATTTCATACATTCTCATAACTGTGCTACATAAGCATGATTTACATGAAAGTATTTATTACAGAATAGCTGCAAGGCTGGGTGGAGAACAACACACAGAATGGGCTCAAGGGGTTTATTGTCAAAATGAGCGCGCTGCGCAAAGCTCCATAAAGCTCTCAACACTGCATTTGGTGGCAGTTCAATACCTAGGACAGCGAAACAGTGGGCAATTCCTGTCAACTTGAAAAGGATATGCAGTTGAAGTGACTGCAAAGAATGCTGGAAAAACATAGTTGAACTCAAAACACAATACAGAAATTACCTAAAAACATCCAAGTTTCTCCATCACGTATGCCTACGAATAAACAACACGTGCAAACAGAATGGAGGATAAATGAGCAGAAGCTCTTAACTTCCAACATAGCGTCTCTTTCCATTAAGCATCCAAGGCACATACAGTTTACTTGTGAAATGACAACAAAGAGCTGTTTATATCCAATAAACAACACTATTCGAACTCATCTTCAGTGCCTCATGCAGTTGTACCAGCTCATACAATTGCTCTTCAGAAATCAGCAGAGTTATCTTCTCCCTCTATGCTTCCAGCCATATTTCTGTCTGTGTTTTGCAAGTGCTATATAGAACATGACATTGGGAGGACACAACTAACTCTGATCTGGTATCATTAGGAGACTAACACACCACTGGCACCACAATCCCTCCATTCAGGATTATGCCAAACAAGAAAAACCTCTCTGTTGCAGGTTTCAAACAAAACAAACAGCAAAACAAAAAACTCAACCCAAAGCAACACCACCACCACAAAACAAGATATAGGCACACTCCACCTATTACCTGCCATACTACATGAACATCAACACAGTAATGCTCCCCAGTTATACCCCACCATGAAAAACACTTCTTTCTGAATGCATCTGTGAGTGGGACATAGATCCAACCATTTCTCATGATAGCTTGGGATCAACTCTGTGCCTTTTTTCTCTTTTCTGCACATCAAGTCCCCCACAGCAGGCCATATTTTGGGGCCTTATTTAACTGTTCTGTGGCTATTTCTGCCCTGAGTTTTGTGACGTCAGTTATATAATGTTGGAAATTTCCAGCAGAATTAACACACACTTTCTTTTATTTATTTTTTTTTAACTGCAAATTTTTCACAAGATTTCACTGCAGTGCCTTTCCGTCAGCAAACAGTTCAAAAAATTCCAGATGCATGCTATTGTGCATTCCTGAAAACACTGAGGGTACAAGCACACAGCAGTATGTCAATAAGTTTACCAGCCAACAGTAAACAGAAGTTTCTCCAGAAGGACGCCACAAATGCAATCCTAGCACAACCCACAACACATCTTTTTCTTGTGATACAGAAGCTTTTCTGAGTACTATATAAAATGTTAATTATCTGTGTTCTTTCCCATCAGCCAGAATAATTTTCTCTAATTTCTTTACACATGGGGTCATAAGCTTCAAACAACGCATACTTTATATAAAGGGGATAAATACTCACTGACCTCAGCATTAGCTCTTGTTACCAAGTCGTGTCTCAACTACTTTGCAGCTACAGTTCTGTGCTTGGTCTACACCAGTGCAGCTACTGTCTGTCATGGTATCATTCTTTGCCAACCCATCTGTGGCTGCTTATTCCCACTGCTTCCTCTGCAATTGAAGTACAGCTTTTGTGACCTTGTGACAAGCACTTTGAGCATGCCATGACAGAAAAAAATCAGAATAGGGTTAAGAAAAAAAAAGGAGTTTTGCTGGCTTAGCATGATTAAATAGCTCAGCTACAATTAAGTGAAAAGATGGTGATGATGACAGGACCAGAGCAGACAGCTTTGATCACTATTTCTAATGCAAATTCAAAGAATCATAGAATAGTTAGGGCTGGAAAGGACCTTAAAGATAATCTAGTTCAAATGGAAGCAAAAGCTTGCCACGAGAAAGCTTTAGAAGCACTTGCTATTGTCTCAGGTTTGTCTCACAGTCCTCTTTCCACTGTCCCTAGGTCCAGAAACTTTATTTCAGTATTTGCAGTTGGACAGCAAGAAGACTCGTCTGTGTTCCCCCCACCTCCAAGTTTTCCTATTTTCACTGCTTAACAACTTGAGCTTGAATGTCAGCAATGATCACAGCGAGCACAGTGGAACCACGTACCTCACCTCTGAAACTGCAGAAATCACTGAGGGGCCTCTGGAATCACATTGTTCAACTTTCCTCTTGAAGCAAGACCATCACCAACATCAGATAGATCACTTGACCAAACTGCATAAGTGTCTGTCACTGGTATAATAAAGGAGCTGACAGAAGTGAGAAAGGGGTTTTAAGAGTAAGTCCAAGGTCAGACCAAGGTGAAGACTGTGAGATGGAGCAGCCACAGCTGCAAGAGCTACACCCTTAACTCCCACACAAGAACATCACAGGACAGCAATACATCTATTTGCTAATACAGCCACATGTTAAAAGGAAATACTGCAGTATAAAAAGCAGAACAATTGCAACTGCTCCTTACTCAAACCATGATGAGGAGCTGAGTGCCAAAATTTTTCAGTACGTGACAAGCACTACAAACTGCTGATCTCTGGGAAGCAGATGCTCAGGGAAAAAGAGATTTCACTTTGAGAAGCAATGTCAGGGTCAAAATGAGTGTCCCATCTATACAAATGTTTGGAAAAGAAAGCAGAAATGCAATTTAGGATATTTATTTTTTACAAAGATGATGCCCTACTGCAAAACTTAGTTGAATCTGCTCCTATAAAGAAATACTTTACATAATTTCACATCTAAATTAATACTATTTTAACCCATCCTCTAACACAGTGATAACCAACGCTCAAAACTCCCTCTAAATTATTGCACTTTTTACCAAAAGGGTTGTGCAAAACAATGTTTATGCCACCAGACAACAGAGTGGTAGACAGGAAAACTGAGCTTTGCATTACATATCATATAACTAGAAATATTACAACTTGACCTTGCATCATTAAAAATCCCTTCAAAGTCTTCATAAATATTAGCAATAAATTAAATAAGAGAGTGACTACAGGTAAAAAATTCTGAACAGGCAGAGTGAACAAAAAGATGATAGATAAATAAAACTAGTTTCAAAACACTAACAAAAATGTGTATGGTGAATTTTGGACTATCTCCTTGCTCTGAATAGAAGCTTTTTTTTCCTAATACCTCACTCTCAACCCCACGCGACCTTCACTGTATTATACATCCTTCTGAAGTGAACATACTTTGCTTCAGAAGGTCACGTGTTGTCTGATCATACTTCTGTTGATTGACAGGAACAAGAAACTTTCCCATTTTGAACAGCAAAAACTTCTGAGCACAAAACACTCTTCTTTGTTTCTCTTCTAATCTTTTTGGAAAGGCTTTCCACCTACCAGATCTTGCAGTTAAGTCATAACCATTGTGCTTCTGTCAAATCAATGCCTACTTGAAACTCACCATTACAACTACATTCTAGGATAAAGATGATGGAAGAAGAATTAAGTAGAGTACATCTTATTCAAAGACACATCTGCCCTAGCAGCAGAAGTAATTGCCCAAATGCAGTCTGAACAAAGTCAAGTTCAATGCCTAGCAATGTAATTCCCCTCTCCCTTACGTTGTGCCTGAGCAAAAATCTGTTAGGCATTTTTGTTTTAATATACTTGAAATACCACTGGCCCTCAAAACAAAGTTATCTGGGTTCTACACATACATATGCAGAACACCTCGTGCTTTGTCCAGGACAGCAAAGTGTTTCCTAGGTCAGGCTGTTAAGATTAGTAAAAACTATAAGCAGACAGCTACAACATACTTCTAGAAAGAATCTTGAATTCAAGTTAGTGACTTCTTCACAGGATTAAAGAGACCCCCAAACCAAACCTGAATGTATCAGCCACAGAAAATTCACAGTGGTTCTCAGGAGTGCTGCTGAAGCATGAGTGGTGTATTTGCCAAGGTGAGAGAAAAAATGATATTCTACTACTACAGACAGAGAGCATAAATAGGAAGTTGAATGGAAGTCATTGACAGCTTATGAAACATCATGATTACATAAGAAATAATGGAGACAGTGACAGAGTCCATCCATGTATCTGTTATAAATCAATCTGAACTATCCTCCCACACTACTACCACAACTCTACCTGCCAAGAACTGTCAAAAGCATAAATTCTGTTCTTTAACAAGCGTGAGAATTGCTGTGGAAATTTACTAAAAGCGCTTAACATCCCATACGGACCACACTAAGAAAGTATATTTTTTCTGCAAGCAGGAAGGCCATAGCTGGATTTTCCACGAATCACTGCACTGAAACCACTTAGGTTAAAGGCTCTGAAGAGGGGATCTAGATCTTTTTCAGGCTCTTACACACCGTCTTGTGCACTGTAAAGACACAGCTTGCCCACTGCTTGCCCACTATTTATTTATAATAAAATTATTATTACATACATATCCACCAACAACAGAGCAAGACTGAACTCATATGAGAAGACAGTCCAACTGTTTTGTTAGGCTGGACTGCTGTACTAGAGGAAAAGAGAAAACGTGGATGTCCCCTAGGGACAGCCTGAAAGAAGGAGGAGGCCAAGGAGCAGATGGTTGTACTTTCCACACAGATGTATTGTGGGAATGGAAGAGCTGAAAGGCCTCCAGGAAGAAATCTATCTATGCCCTGTCTGCATTACAGAAAGTAATATTCTGGCCCATCTCTGGAAATACATCAGCAGGCAAAATTAGCTACATATTCTGCCCTCTGATCCACAGATTTGTGTCCACAGCTGGAGAACCCCTGATACTTCAAATAAACTAGTGGAAACTGGAAATTTTCTCCTTTTAGCTTACCAGGAGTGCAGATCACAGTTTAGAGCAGAAACAACAGCCTAACATTTCTGCCATGAATTCCTCAGCCAAATCCTGTCATAAGAAACTTGTTCTCAAAGTGGCAGATGTCAGATAGCAACACACTTCTGAAAAAAAATCTCCCATAAAAAAAAAAAACATAGAAAAACCAAATCCCCACAAACACTTTGCATGACCCTGTAGGATTACAAACTTCAAAAAAAAATTAAGCAGGGGAAGAAAGAAAGTAAACATTTAGCCCATAACATCTGACTTCCATATTTTTTAATACTTAATATGCAAAAAAAAAAAGGTACCTGATCTACACCCAGACCTGAAACTTATGGGTAGCCATTCTTCCAACTATTACCCATCATTAAAGATAAGGTGGGAAATACATTCACCTAAGCTTCAAAGAAAAGCCACAGCATGGTGCTTATATACCACACAAGGCTTCATACTCAGAGTGACATTAAATAGGTCTACCTGACCCATCTTGAGGAACAATATGTTTAGGCTACATTATACTTCTCCATCTGTATTTCTCCATTCAGGTAAGACACTAAGGGATATTGGTATGCATTTTGTGCAAAGGGAAAAATACCAGCATAAAGTAATTTGAGTACCATGCAGGCAGACAGTTCTCATGACACCTAACCCATACTGGGCTGCAGCAGCACAAGGATGGTGAGTTCAAGAGAAGTGATTATACCAATCTACTTGGTCTTTGGAAGACCTTGTCTGGAGTACTGAGTTCAGTTTGGGTCTCCAGAACAAGACACCTACCAACAAACTAGAGGGAATCCAAAGAAGGGCAGCGGACCTGGTGAAGAGCTTGGAGCACAAGCCTGAGGAACAGCTGAGGGACCTGAGAGGGTTTAGTCTGGAGAAGAGAAGGCTTGGGGGAATCTCATTGCTCTCTGCAACTACCTGAAAGGAGGATGGAGCCAAGAGGTGGCTTTATCACTTCTCCCAAATAAGAAGGGACAGGACAAGAGGAAATGGCCTCAAACTGCTCCAAGGGAGGTTTAGACTGTATATTAGGGACAATTTGTTTCCTGAAGGGGTAATCAGGCATTGGAACAGGCTGCCCACGGCAGTCGTGGACTCATTGTCCCTGGAAGTGTAGATGAATAGAAAGTGGAAGTGTAGACCATGTAGATGAGTGCCTTACTGACATGGTTTAGTGGTGGCCTTGGCAGTGCTGGGGTTAACGGACAGACTTGACTATCCTGAAGGCCTTTTCAGAACTGGTTGGTTCTGTGATTCAACTATCTAAATCCTGGAACCGACTGTTGTCAGAGGTGAACAAAGGAACAAAGCCAAGCAGTTGCAAGTTGCAACTTGTTGAAAATTTTGCTGAGACTTTAGGAAAAAAAAGCCCAAAACACACCATCTTCCCCACAAGACCCATGAAGCACACAAGCAGGTCACACAGAGAAGCTGTGGGCTTCTTTCCTTGGGGATTTTCCAAACTGGGCAAAACTCCATGAAACTAACACTGAAGACAGATCCCTGCTTTGAGGAAGAGGTTAAACAAAATCAACTCCAGAAATTCTATCAAAGCCAAATTTTTCCAAGATTCTGAGAAACAACTGACTCTAAGAAACTGAACTATTAAATACAATACAAACCAGCTACAGTTTTACAGTACCAATAAGAACATATACACTGGCTGTATAGCCTTTCTCGTCTTAACAGCAGTTTTACCAGGCAGTTCCTTCTGTGATGTAGAAAAGAAATGAGCATATGGCATTTAATTATTATTTACAACTATCTACTACTAATGAGATCAGAAATGGAGCGAATACTGGAATACTTAAGAGTTCCATAGTTGCTTTGTGACCACATTGTGGTCTAGATGATCTGCTTCTGCAGTCTCACAGGTCTCAGGAACTCAAAATCTGTGCTCTGAGCTGTGGATGCTCTTTGAAAAAATAAGGAATTTTTCATCCAGGAATCCTCTTCAGGTAAAGAACTTCCATCATCCAGTAGCTAGATGAAAAGATATCCTCTTTCCTTTTCTATGGCCAAATTTCATGTGCAACAAGAAGGACAGAACATCCTATTTAAGCTGATTACCTAGACATGTTTTTCAGCTGAGACTGTGGCACAAAGTCTCTTACCATATTTCTTGATTTCTGGCATGCATAACTTGCCATTCACATTTCATTCTCCTCTCATGCTATTGACAGCATCACTTGAACTGACTCCAAACGAAAGGATATGATAGACACTATAACTACTCAGTCTACTACTAGGTTTTTGTCCTTCCCTCTGTTTGGAGGACCAATATTTGTGATGCCTAGCACGTTCAAGTCTCCTCTACACTAAAGAAATAAAACTATAAAGCCACAACACAACTTTGCAGCTGTCAGCATTTGGAGCCACAGATGCAACTAGAGGCCATAAAAAAATACCCTACTAAGCATGTCCATCCCAAAAATCAAACCAGCTCTGTTTTGAGGAAGCTTCAGAGTTTACTTTTGCACATGGCCTAGACCTTGCAAGCCTTCTCAACCCCTTTCAGGGAAGATCCATCTGTGTGCTAAAACAGTGCATTTTTTGTAATGATCCTACAACCCAGCATGGCTGGAAAATGTATTACCCCCAATTTTCTTCCAAATATGACTCCATCTGAGCCCTCCAGCTGTGACAAAAATAAAGATACTCCAATTCATAAAGATATTTAGTGAGACACTATCTTCAAATCTAAACGCAACAGGCAAAGTTCTGCTCTATCCCCATACTTTTTTCGTTTGCTGTTACTAAAGTTCTTCTCCTTCATTGTTGTCAAGCCATGAGACCGCCCTGGTTTCTGCTGCATTCTAGCCTTCCTCAGTGTGAATGACACTTATCCTGCACTCCAGAACCAAACTGATCTTTAGTCACCAGTGAAAACAGGATGACATCTAAGATGGGGCTGTTGAGTGGAGAAGGAGTTGACTATAATAACAAATCCAAGTATGGAACGAACAGTAAGTCCCCAAGAAAGTAAACTGAATGAAAGCAGAAAAAAAACCCAGCAGGAACCTTCACTGATACAGGTCTTAATTTGAGAATGAATATCACATTCATTCTCCAGCCCAAAACCAACAGTCTTCAGGGCTTTGGTTATGTGTAATAATTGCAAATAGGATTTTTATTTTTAATAATTCTAACTCAAGCAGAAATTGGGCTCCCATACATTAAAAAAAAAAATGGCAGACAAACATTCAGAGATGTCTTCAGATCTTGAGAGTTCTGTGTTAAACCCCAAAAAAGCCAAAATCAGGTTTCTGGAAAGACAGCTGCTGAGTTTGGTCATGACTTGTCTTGTGTTAGCCCAAGAGGAAGAGCAGTATCAACACAAAAGGAGTTCAGTTACATCTTCACTGTTAACTGGGCATGTCCAGAAGAGTAACAGAGATTCTTCATGATTAAGGGGACCTTTGCAGTTCAAAGTCATCTCAAAAAAGGAAAACTGAAATACAGAATGATTCCGTAAGGCCCTTCTTGTACCAGAGGAGAATAATTTCCAAGCTTGAGACTGAATACTGTAAACCTGATGGGCAAAACATATCCTACCCATGCAGAAGAGACATGTATATTTTACCTTAAGTATGCCAATGCAGCAAGGTAGAGATCATCTTTAGTATATGCCTGCTTACTGGTATTAACGCACAAGCCTAGCCTGAGAACTGCACTGCTATTAGAGGATGTCTTGTGTGAAGTGAGGAAAATTCAACGACATGTTCAGCTTCAGTCATGCAGTGCTCCCCTCCAGGAACAAAGCATTCTGCTGTTCTAACCGTCTGTCATGTTTTAAAAGGGATTTCCCTACCAGTTGGTAACACAGCCTGGCTCCACACAGAGTAGTACATGCCTACAGATACTCGTCACCCAATTTGCGTTGAACTAAGAAACTATCATTCAAATCTCACTGCTTGAGCAGAATTTGGCACAGCGAACTTCTCATCTCCCTCAGATAAAGAGCTTTAAATGTTTTGTAATGTTTTTAATAAGAGGCTGCTGGATGGAAAACAGGAAACAGCTGGCTAGTCAATTACACTTTTAATTAATGTTTCCTTTGATAAGCTGATACAGATTTAAGAATCCATTAAATATGATGAAATAAACTTCTTAATTTTTCAACAAATCATTTCAGGCTTTCCTGTGAGAGGTACAGGGATGCTTAAACACTGACAATTCTAGCATAATAAATACAAAAAGTGTTAATAATTATGTCCTCTATACACAAATTATTCTTTCATTGCCAAATTCCTGTAATTAAGAGCAGCACATTTTAACCACAAATAGCTACTCACCTTGATTTCACATGAAAAGTTCATAGAAGTGAAAAAGCATGGAAGACATTTTTCCCATTTTTAATTCAGTATTTCCCAATTTTTAATTTAGTACTTAACATATGGGTGCATGTATTTAACATATTACTTATTTTTCATACTAACTTTGCTAGGATTTATAATCAATGATCCAACAGCAAAAAGCTAGATTATTTTTCAAATGAAACATGCATTTGAAAGAGACAGTGAAGGCAGTGCAGGCTTAATGGAATCCTTTTTAAGAGAAAAAAAAAAAGAAAAAGCAGATTAAGATTCAAAACCAAATTTATCTCATATTTACACTTTGGAGGCTGTGAGTCGAGTGAATGCTATCTCTGACAACAGTTCAGCCCAAAACATAATTTTCAATACCCTTCTACTGCACTCTGGGGAGACTTCCCCCCTGCAGCCCGGTGTCCATTTCCGAGGCAACAACACAAAAGGGACTTGGAGCCATTGGAGCGAGTACAGAGGAGGCCATGAGATGCTGCGAAGGCTGGAACAGCTCTGCTCTGGAGACAGGCTGAGAGACCTGGGCTTGTTCAGCCTGGAGAAGAGAAGGCTCCTTAAGGGGAGACCTCAGAGCAGCAGCCTCCTGTGAGTAAAACGGCTGACCAGAAAGATGGGAACAGACTAGCAGGGCCTGTTTCAATAGGACAAGTGTAATGGTTTTAAACTAAAAGGGAAGATTCAGAATAAATATAAGGAAGAATTTTTTTATTATGAGGGTGGCGTAACACTGCCACAGATTACTCAGAGAGGCGGTAGATACCTCATCCCCGGAAACACTCAAGGCCAGGTTGAATGGACCAACCTGATCTAGTTGAAGATGTCCCAGCTCACTGCAGGAAGGTTAGACTATATGACCTTTCTAGGTCCCTTCCAACCCATACTGTTCTATGACTCTATGAATACCACCTTGCTCTTCACAGTGTTTTCCTGGTTCTTTCTCAGGTCCTAAAAAGAGGTGTTCAGAAAAAAGGGAAATGCATATCCCAAAAGAGGCACAACACATGCAATGAGATGGTGTGAAGTACAAAAAACCCAGTGAAGCTGACCAGGAAGTTTATCCTTCCTTCTCAGAACCCTGCACTTAACCAGCTTACGTGAAAGATGAAGAGAAGACGCTGACTTATATCTACCCTGGGATGCTATCTAGAGAGCTACTACTTCTCTCTCCATCTTAAAGCCCCCGTCAGCCATGACTTCATATAGGTTTATGTAAAGGAAAAGGACAGCGCCAAGCTGTCTCTGGCAAGCAGTGCCCGAAATCTTGCTAGAGATTGGGACAAGAGCACCCTAGATACAGGAAACAAACGGCAGAAACAAGAAAAGGTGGCAAAAATTCAGGAAAGCAGGTAGAACAGTTGTAAGTGAACAGGCAGAAGTGATGGAAAGGCAGACAGGAATCTTCTTTATGACAAGAAATAAAAGAGACAGGTACAACATGAAACATAAAGAGGAAGAGATTCAAGTATATTTGCTAGAAATTGTTTTAAGTACATCTGTGTGCCCCTGCAGAACAATTCTTTCATGTAAATGGAAAGCAAATATACATACCTGAAACCATTTTATGTTAAAAAATACTGTATTACTAATCTTTGTACCAGAAGAGTTAATTACCATAGCACTAATTTCAAATTCTTTATTAAGTACTGAGAAAGTGTCTATGTAAATTTGGAAGCAAACTTAAGTATGAATTTCTAACACTCATTTTTACTATTCCAAATTCTCAGAGGAATAAACTGCTTAAAGTACACTCTTCACAAATAATTTACTGAAAGCTTCTTACCTAAGCCACACATCGAAAAGAATGTCTGTTAAAAGACAAAAATGTTGTGAGCCAGTCAAGCACAAAATTAAACTGTTAAAAGACAGCCTGGAAGATAAAGCTTGTTCCCTTTTGCAGTTCAGTAGACTGATGGCAAACAACAACCCATTTCAGTTCATTTTCTTCAAAACTAAGAAAATTAATAAATTCTTGTTTTATGAAAAATAAATATATTCATGGCCTTTTTCTCTTCCCTGACTCGGGAGGGGTTGGGAACCACTGTACAATGGTACTCCAGTACCACTGCTATCTGCATGTCAAACATACTTATTTCACATCACTACGCTGCTTTGATTAAAACTGCTGTATTTCTAACTCCTAGCACTAACAATGAGGGCAGGAAATGTGGGGAAAAATGCAACTACTGTTCTGGTTGTAAGAGCAAGTTGGCATCAGACATACATGTTCTGCTTCACGTGTTACCTCTTCCACAGATGGCCAAACCTACAGATGCATTTACCCTTACAAAGAAACACTTACATTACCTCTTGATGAAAATAGACAAATCACCTTCACGTTTAAAACACAAGAACATGCACACTGGAAGTTAGCATGGACAACATGCAGGAGAGCCTAGAGTACAGAGTTAACAACAGCAAAGTGATGATATAACTGGATGTAGCTCCAGATGTAACTGGAACCCTGAAAAAGGATTTTACCATGATTCAAAACTAACTTTCACTCCAAACAGAGTTGCCAGTTATGTTTGGAGTTTGGGTATTCTGAAGAAAAGATGCTTACCCTTTGTCCTGATCACCTCAAAGCACGTAAACAGGTGGCCAGCTTACCATAAACGCCTACGAACTCACTAGTATGTCTACAGTTACAGTTACTGCATTCAACACTTTTGCAAATCATTTATATCTGTATTTCAATACATCTGAGTCAGCTTCAGTTTTAAGCATGTGCATGTGTGTGCTCCTTCCCTCCTCCCACCTCCATACAGTCGCTATACAGATAACTGTACAACCCTCCGATTATACAAGCCTGTCAGATACGATCACCTGCTCTATCATGTAGCTCTGGGGCCACCAAAACAAAAGGCATATGGAGCTATTGGAGAAAGCTCAGAGGAGGCCACAGAGATGCTGCGAGGGCTGGAGCAGCTCTGCTCTGGAGACAGGCTGAGAGAGCTGGGCTGGTTCACCAGATTGGGGAAGAGAAGGCTCCAGGGAGACCTCAAAGCAGCTTCCAGTGCCTAAAGGGGCTACAAGAAATCTGGATAGGGGCTTCTGACAAGGGCCTGCAGGGACAGGACAAGGGGGAATGGCTTTAACCTGACAGAAAGGAGACTGACAGGAGAACTTAGGAAGAAGTTCTTCCCCATGAGAGTAATGAGGCACAGACTGTCCAGAGAAGCTGTGGCTGTCCCATCCCGGGCAGTGCTCAAGGGCAGGCTGAATGGCGCCTGGAGCAACCTCGTCTAGTGGAAGGCTTCCCTGCCCATAGCAAGGAGGTAGAACTGGATGAGCCTTAACGTCCCTTCCAACCCAAACCAGTCTGTGATTTTATGAAAATCTCCAATATATACATAACATCTACAGTAGCTTATCACCAAAGCAAACCTCCATTAGCAAGTGTTCTCTTTTTTTGAACTATAATTGCATTATCTCAAAACTGGAAATTAAATTACTAACATGAACCACATCATATCACTAATACATATAACAATGTTGGATTGTTTGAATTTTTTTATCAGAGCAATGACCACTATCTCAAATAAAAAATTTAAAATGTAAATATGAACTGTTACTTTGAATTAGGATTATTAGCTTCGCAATTGATAAGCATGTCATTAGCTGGTCTAGTGGAAGTCGTCCCTGCTCACTCCAGAGAGGCTGGACTACGTGACCTTCAAAGGTGGTTTCCAACCCAAACCATTCCATGATTTTATGTCAAACAATACTCCTAATGCACCACAATTATTTTCCTCACATATACCTAGGGAAAATCAGTTATTGCTCCCTCCCCAGAACCCAGACAAGCAGCTCCAGCAGGGTGGTGCCACCTCCTGGAGGGCAGAGGTGTGGAGGTCCAGACTCCCCCCTGGGTTTGTAATTGTGAGCTCCAGCACCCTCCCCTGGCTGAGAAACTTTGGTGTTTGCTGTGAAAAGTCAACTGTACATAAATATATACTGAGTGAAATAAGAAAGTAATATAATAATCAGAGGACAACAAAAAGTACAGCTGTTTACATGTCATGCCCTGCAGTTTCTGATCTGTAATTATTGATCTGCAATAATCAAATAGGTGCCAAAACATGGAAAAAATTTGTTTTAATGCTTTAGGTTTCCTCCTTCTTTCAATAAGGTGCCTTTTTTTTAACTAAAAAGTTAAGTTCTTGACAGCAAGAAAATGCACAAGCATCAAGATTAATTTAATATTTTTTCAATTTAAGGGGGGTGGGACGGGAGAAGCCAAAGTCATGAATATCGCCGTTTGTCAGTGAAAAAATGCCACAGTTACAGCTCCTGAATACAGCATGTTTTCCATGCTGCTTATGATCACAAGAAAAATAACATATCCTTGAACCAGGCACGAACTGCTGAGGAAGCTTATCAGGGCTCACATTTTTGCTTTTGCATGGAGGGATTTACAAAAACACAATGGCCGGGTAAGGCCTGCAGAGGCCAGCTGTTACTAAAACAAGCAACGTTAATATACTGTATCCAACATCTAGTCCAAGTTAAGAGAAGTGCTGTGCACCGCACACACAGGGGAACAATAATTTTGTCTAAAGGATGCCCTATGCCTCTGTTGTGTCCCCAGCTGGGAAGGGAAGCAAGATAGGCACTGGTAAAGAAGCAGACTTTACACATAAGCAATCTGTCAAAAGGCTTAATAAAACCACGGTTCCCTTACCTGCAATATCATAAAAGACAATACTGAACTACAATATTGAGAATAGGATGTTTCCTGACTGCAACAAGACTAAATCACAAAAACAACCTGTCCAGCAATTCTTTCGGGTCATTACATGATTTGATAACACTGCTATATGTTGAGGGGTTTTTCCCCTCATCTATTCAAAAAAACCTGAGCTATTGTATGACCGATATTCTTCATCAGGTCTCCATATTCAGTTGCCCAGGCCATGTATTGGATTATTAGCAGTGCAAAAAGCCTCTTTAGCCAGAAAACATCTGTTCAGTGATGCATTTGGTTTTTGTATTTACAGAAAATAGCTCACATGCCGTTTTTCTACTTTACTTGCTTTCTTCCTGCTGCAAATCTAACTGTAGGTTCCATTTGTACAAAACATTCTCAAGATGTTTGTCACAGCTTGCTTTTCACTTAAAAATCCATGGGAATATTAGAAGATATACAAACCATGAAATCACTAATTTTTATGATTACTAACCCTTTAGATACCTTTCACTTCTAAGCAATTTCAACTGCTGTACCGTTTACTCTCACTGTAACCATTTGGTGTCTAGTTTTTGTCACTATACGTGTTTCTGTCTTTGCTTACCTACAAACCTTATGAGCTGATCTAAGTAAATACATGCATATAATCTCTCCCTACATTAAAAAAAAAAAAAAACCACAAAAAAAACCCACCCTTAACATTAACTACATGAAAGCATCCTCTGATGTGAGCAACCACCAGCCGCATATAAAGATCCACAAAATTAAAAGCATTTTATATTCATTAACAAGACTTCCCTGAGCTCATTCTGGCTCAGTTTCCACTTCTTGATTGATGACATAAATCCGTAACTCTATCAATGAGAGCAATTAGCAATGAACAGAACTATTGACCAAGGCATGCAATATCTCACTCCTACACCTTTTACAAGTTAACTAATACAGTTGTACTTCCCAAGAAACCCACAGCACTGCAGTACCAAACATACTGAAACAAAAAAGCCAACAGACATCTCTTATTCTTGATTTCTACGAACTACAGTTCAGGTGAGCAGAATGACAAGAAACAACCAATCAGCAGTCAAGTATCACCACCAGCTATGACACGGCTAATGCTTTGGGCTACTGAGAGATAACGTCAGGGATGAAACTAGAAAGTAACACACCTGTAGAGCAATGAAGGTACCTGAGAGACCACAACTGGTAAGAAGTTGAAGGCAGAAGTCACTGATAAAACAGAGCAGGTATCAGCACTGCACTGACTTTATGTAAGCAGAAAGAGCTTGAAATGTTACCTGTAAAGGTCCTTAAACACAAAGAAAAAGGACTGGGCTGCATGTGACGATAGAGGGTCAGCTGCTTGAGGGATTCAATCACGCTGGTGAGCAGGGAGGATGATTTCAGTTCTCAATGGATTTCAAAGAGAAAGAAATTCCAGGGAGCAAACCCCAAGGCAAAGACAACATTGCACTACTCAAGCAAAAAACAGAAACCTGAATGCCAAGATCAGAAGAAATAAAATCTTAAGACATATTAAGGAGAACAATAGCAGACCTACCTGCAGCCTAAACAAAGCACGGCATGATGATGTTGTGTTAACACTGCCTCCCAGATTACAGGCACAAACTAAAAGAAGGAGGACATTATGCTCTTCAAACAGAATGAAGTGAAAGATCTGTGGGCACAGACAAGAGGTTATTTATTGATTCCAGACTGCTGGCCAGACATCAAACAAGACATGTAAAAATGAATCCCAAAAAAGTGCAGACTTGGGTGAAATGATGCTTTGTATTGAATGTGAAGTACTTGTGTGATCAATGTGTTTTTACAATGTGCAAAAGGATGCTACAAAATAAAATATTATATAAAAAAGGTCAAATGGAAAAAATATAAAGAGGAATACTGGGGCACCCTTAAGAGGTGCTGGATTTTTCAAACAAACAAAAAAAGGGTATGTGAGAAGAGCAACCAAAAGGGAAAGGAGCCTCAAAAATGATTTCAGGAAGACCAGTACATGCCATCTTTCAAAGCAGCCAGTATACTAAGGAAGATGGGTACTGACCCTTGACTAGGAAGAGCTCAGAGTACAAAACACAATGTTCCCCTGGAAAAACATGTATTTTTTTCAAGTAAGGAATGTTTTCTTGGTTTTCTAGAAGGAAGGAAACTAAAAGTGTTAAAGATTTTCCTCCACCCAGGCCAGCAGTTGTGAACAGATGTTACTAACTGGTCAGGAACAGCACAGTACCCACCAGAACAGTTTGTCCTGAACCAGTTTCTGTAACAGACTTTTAACATACACTTCCATTTTGAAGGCAGACCCTCCACCAAAACTAACCTCCAGTTCAGTGTCCTCAAATAGTACTTCTTAGTCATTAAATCTGTACTGGAATAGTACTTTCTAGCTCTTAACTTTCATGCAAAAATGCACACAATATCAAAACAGAAGTACTAGTAAATAACGTGAACGGCACAGCTGCACCTGGACATAGCTGTGGTAGCAAAGGGGAGAGAACAGGAAGAGGGAATCACAGCATTCCATAAGGAGGAATAGATACATTATGTATGTTTTCTCTTTTTAGAAGAAAGGCAGAGAGACATGTACACCTGAATATAATATTCATATTTAGTCTTTGTAGAAAAAAGGTAGAAATGGAAGGAAAACAGATACTTTCAACTCTGTCAACATAACCAGGCATGACTGCTCTCATAAAGCTGCAGTGGTTTATCCGGACTAAACATTTTTTCTTTTTTTTTAAAGAATCATCAACCCACTTTGTTCAAGAGCCACTCACTACAAAGTTCTAATACACAACATCTGAAACCAAATCATCTTCTGTGCAACTCAGACAACCCTCAGAGCAGTACTTACACGGCATGGGCATGCAGCAAGCAAAAAGATCCTTCTCTTAAACATTCCAGGCTGCACACCTCCTGAGACTACTTTTCTTTCCCATCTGTAACCTGCTTTTACAAATTCAGTGGTTTTCCACTTCACGAAGAGCATTCATAAAACACAAGATCTATTTCATACGGGTTTAGTAAGAAAGATCTTCCAAAGAATTCTTGAAATTAAAACTTTCACAGCTAACAGACAATTCTCATCATCAGGAGTTATTAGAAAAGAGCAAACTAAAAATGAAATTACCAGCTAATGGACAAAAAACATGAATTAATTTAGACCACTTAATACACACTAGAATAAGATTAATGCCTGTAAAAAAGCAGTTCAATAAAAACTGAAGCCTAGTTAAAAGTACAAGAAAGCAGGATAGTGGAACCACTTTAATATTAAAATACTTCAGGGCCCTCTAGTGGTTTAATCCTCCATGTGAGAAAATCCCTGAAGACTGGTTTTGAAACAACTATTACTCTCCTAAAGCTGCATCAGAATTACCTTAACCTGGAACTATAACACTCCTTTTTGAAAAATACATTTGCTATGTTGGCTTATTACATCGTCCTGCTTTCCTCTGGTTGCCACAAAACTGACAGTGCACAACACAACAACAAAGAAAACAAAACCAACAATACAAAGCAAAAAAAAATAAAACTAAGAATTGTCGATCTTCATCATGGTATATTTAGAAACACTTTGTGCATACACCTATAGAATTGATTTGCTAAAGAGAAAGTTATCAAAGTAAAAAGATTAGCAAGGCAAAAACATCCAACTGCTGGCAACTGGAAAAGGTCAGTTACTTCCTAATCTGGTATTTTATTTGACCAAGTCTTAACAAGCCATTTTACTGCTAGGAAATACATTGATATTGCTTGCTCAGTACATCTAATTAGAGCTGACCTTTCCAACTCCTATGTCTTTGCAGTCCATACATGAGATGAGAGAACAAAAAAGCCTAGTATGTCAATAACACACTTCACTACAAGTGGAAGTGCCACTGAATTGCCTGAATGGCGATGAATACACCACTTTCACAAGGTATATTTTCCTAAGATGCCCAAGACCAAATCAGATGTTCTCAGACCCTCCTCTCAGTCCTGCCTCGCACAAGGGGATGGGGCAGCCACAGCTTCTCTGGCCAATCTGAGCCAGGGCCTCATCACCCTCACAGCAAAGAACTGCCTAAGGTCCCATCTCAACCTCCCCAACATCAGTTTAAAGCTGCTCCCCCTTGTCCTGTCCCTGCAGGCCCCTGCCGAAAGCCCTCTCCAGATTTCTTGTAGCCCCTTCAGGCACTGGCAGCTGCTCTGAGGTCTCCTCTTAAGGAGCCTTCTCTTCTCCAGGCTGAACCAGCCCATCTCTCTCAGCCTGTCTCCAGAGCAGAGCTGCTCCAGCCCTCACAGCATCTCCATGGCCTCCTCTGAACTTTCTCCAACAGCTCCATATCCCTCTTGTGCTGTTGCTCCAGAGCTGGACACAGGACTGCAGGGGGGAACTCTCGCCAGAGTGGAGCAGAGAGGGAAACATCTTTTCCTGATGACCCCTACCCACCATTTCCTAACAACTTTATTTTCTTTTTAGTAAAAGGGGATAAAGAAGGATTACACTGCCAGGTGGGGAAAGGAATGCCTGTGGAACAGACTGATAGAGCAATTCAGCCATCCAGAGCATGAAAGGAAGCTACAAAATGATGATTTGAGCAGAGTTTAAGTGAGGTAGGAAATGTACAGAATTGACTATTTGTCAGGTGGCTACCATTCACGTGACTCTGATGCATCTGTCTTTCTTTACAGTATAGAAGGATGACAATATTTGTATCTTCCCTCCTAGTACAACACTTTGCCTATGTAGTACCTTCATTTTTATTTAGCTTTCTTTAGCCCCAGTGTTGATAATATTATCCTGGCTAGTTCATTCAGAATGGAAACGCCAAGCTCTAAGCTAGCCACCAACTGCCCAGAGCTGCATGGTTATTAAAAAAAAAAAAAAAAAAAAAGGTGAAAACATAGAATTTTCTCACAAGAATTACATGTGCAAGATTTCGCAAGTTCATCACATATGTTCAGAGGATTGCTTTATGCTTTCATTCTTCAAATTACATCCTACTCCTGCTTCATTCCACTGTGAAACTGCTACAGAAAACAACAAATTTGCTCTTGAAATAAACAACAAGTACAGAAAATATAAACAGATTATCACAGTACTTCACAATACAATACGCAAGCTTGTATCCGAGTTCAAGACAGTGTAATGGGACAAACAGAATGAAATATAGGAATGCCATCCAGGGGGACCCTGACATGCTTGTGAGGTGAGCTAATGCCAACCTCATAAAGTTCAAACAAGATAAGTGCAAGGTCCTACACCTGGGTTGGGGAAATCCCAGGCGCAGCTACAGGTTGGGTGGAGAAGGGATTCAGAGCAGCCCTGCAGAGGACTTTGGGGTATTGGTTGATGAGAAACTAAACAGGAGCCAGCTTCAGTGTGCACTCACAGCACAGAAAGCCAACAGGAACCTGGGACGCATCAAAAGGAGCGTGACCAGCAAGTCAAAGGCTGTGATCCTGGCCCCTCTGCTCTGCTCTCACGAGACCTCACCTGGACTACTGTGTACCATTCTGATGTTCTCAACCTAAAAAGGACATGGAGCTGTCGGAGCAAGTGCAGAGGAGGGCCATGAGGATAAAGGGGCTAGAGCACCTCCATGAAGACAGTTTAAGAAAGTCGAGGAGACTTTCAGCCTGGAGAAGAGAAGGCTGGGTGGAGACCTCACAGCAGCTTTCCAGCATCTGAAGGCGACCTACAAGGATGCTGGGGAGGGACTCTTCATTAGAGACTGCAGTGATAGGACAAGGGGTAATGAGGTCAAACTTAAACAGATTAAACAGATTCAGGTCAGATATAAGGAAGTTCTTTACTGTAAGGGTGCTGAGGCACTGGAATGCATTGCCAAAGGAAGCTGTGAATGCTCCATCCTTGCCGTGTTCAAGGCCAGGCTGGATGGGGTCTTGGGTGACATAGTTTAGTGTGAGGTGTCCCTGCCCATGGCAGGGGTGTTGGAATTAGATGATCTTAAGGTCCTTTCCAACCCTAACTGTTCTGTGTTTCTATGATAAATACCACTTGCAAAAGTTTTGTACGCCTATCTACATTAACACACAGTTCCATGCCTTTTAGAGATCTCCAGACTATGACTAACAAGGAAAAACCCACATTAACACCACTTTCTGATCCAAAGATAAATGTATGAGCTCTGAAAGAAATCCAACTGTTCACATTATTGCAAGTGCGCAAGCAAGTCTCTACACGAACACACAAATACACAGGTGCACAAATTTTTCACAGATAGAAGTCATCAATTTCAGTCTAAATACAATTTAAGAATGAGTGCCCAGAACTCAGTGGGATGTGGGGAATTTTCAGACCAGCAGCAAACTACAGCCATTCTGAATGAGCCATTACAGAATTACACATCCATTCTTGTTTCTGGATCTAAATTCCATCAATAGCTATGCTGTAATTAAAAATAAAGGCAAAAACCCCCAAACAACAGAATTTACACACAAAATACCTCATGGAGGTTATACTGTTGATGAGCTTTTCTGATTGATCTGACAAGCTAGACGGAAGTATCATTTCAACTGGCTGCAGGCGCAAAACCCGACCCTCTAATTCTGAGCGAGATGCACGGTCCCGGAAACTGTCAAAGATCACTTCTCCAGTAGTTGGCTGTATTGCCTGTCAAATTGAAAAAAAAAAATAATAATTTTCAGAGTATTTCAGTGACTCATACTGTTAAGCACAAAGATTATGGTGCATAGCACAAAATTATATAGCACCCACATGCTTAAATCTGAAAGCACCATCTGAAAGTGGCAGATCAAAAGATACAATTGTTCTTCACAAATCTGTGATACAGTAATAATTTCAAAAGACTACCACAATTGTGTCTTAGTAAACGATAACAATACCTCAGGAATGCAAATGTGTACTTCCTATCATCAGACCATCACTGTTCAACTTTTATTACTAGGCAAACACATATAATGGGAAGTCTATGGAAGGTGCATGCATTCAGCCAGGAAACTCATCTTAGCACCTGCTACAGTGGAAAGAAACTCATCCTAGCACTCCCAGATACAGTGTGACAGTCAAACATAAGCAAAATCAAGATGCCATTAAAATAATGAATTACAAGCAGGCTGGGCTTCAGTTATTGCTGTATTTTGCCACTTGAAAAATCCTAGTTTTAATCTTCACCAGGCAATTTTTAAGTGTAAACAGTAAAAAAGCACATCTCTTCCTTTAGAGGAACAGTATTTCAGACAAAAAAAATGCTCACAAGCTTCTAAACATTTGACTCTAAAAATATTTATAGCAAAGCATCCGAGCTAGTAATTCCTCTCTATTTGATTCAAATACAGATGTTTTCAAGCGATACAGCAGCAAAAATAATATTAGGAATATTAAACTATCAACTCCAGACCTCTTCTGTAGTTTTCAAAAGCCACCACAATTCACACAGAGATGATATCTTACCTAAAATGTACTTTGTTAAAAAATAAAAACCCCCAAAAAACCCGAACAAAACTCCCAAGGGATCTAAAAGACAGAACAATTATGAATTTAAGAAGATAACCCCCCACCTCTCAAAACCACCAAGAAAACAACACTCAAAAAAACCCCACAAGAACCCTAAAGTACTGATTCCCCTGAAAAACTGACTTACCATGATGCCTATAACAATGTCACCTTTCTTTCTGTCTTTTAAGTTTTCTCCATTTTCACAGATACAGAGGAGGTAGTTATCAGGGACATCTGTTGTTACGTCTTCAACATCTAGAGAATCATCTAGCTTCAGCAAAGGGTTCACATATAATAAATGTTAAAAAAAATAGTACACAGACCTTGGTGGATTATTCACAAAGTCCTTCTAGATTTAAGTCCTTCTCAAATATATTTTGTGACTCCCGCTGTGATTCTGCTGCTATGCCAAAAGTTAAAGCAGCAGCTCATTCTGTACATGGGCTGCTTCACCTTGACACTTCGACTTTATATCCAGAAACGATTTGCATGCAATAATAAGAAATAACTGCATCAGTTATACAGCAACTAAAAAGCAGGCAATTCCCTGAATTAAGCGAAAGTCTAGATCTTAGCAGGAGTGCCAGCTGTATTAAAACTTGCTGCGCATCTATCCACCGGGCTGGGTCATACAGCTGAGCCTGTTTTCATCCAGTTTGCCAACCATTACAAGAAGGTCTGTAAGTACATTAGTTTTCCAACAGAATCATCCTAGAATCCCAGACTGGTTTACGCTGCAAGGGACCTTAAGGCTCATCCAGTTCCAACCCCCTGTCACAGGCAGGGTCACCTTCCACTAAACCAGGTTGCTCCAAGCCTCGTCCAGACTGCCCTTGAACACTGCCAGTGATGGGGCAGCCACAGTTTCCCTGGGTAACCTGTGCCAGGGCCTCACCACCCTTACAGGGAAGGATTTCTCCCCAAGATCTCATGTCAATCTCCCCACTGTCAGTTTAAAGGCATTCCCCTTGCCCTGCCCTTACAAGCCCTTGCCAAAAGCCCCTCCTCCAGCTTTCCTGTTAGCCCCTTTAGGCACTAGAAGCTGCCCTAAGGTCTCCCCTCAAAGAGCCTTCGCTTCTCCAGGCTGAACAAGCCCAGCTTTCTCAGCCTGTCTCCAGAGCAGAGGTGTTAGAGCCTTCACAGCATCTCTGTGGATCTACTAAAGTGCAACCTCACAGGTATTAATCTAACAACCTCTTTAACAATCTTTTTAGCTCCTCATATCTAGCAAGTACTAGTTAGAGAAATTTAAAAAATCCCAAAACATTAGCTAGGTAAGGCAACAATTATTAAAACTAAGACTGGAAGGAAAGAAATTAAGAAAACAACTTCTCTTGTTAAAGGCTATTTCATGTCATTTTCTCTTTCACGTAACAGTCAAGAATTAATTACCTAGGTAGATTTTTAACAGTCCATTGATTGTATCACCTTCTTTTCACTTTAAAGCAAATTGTTGACACCAGATAGCAAATTCTTCTTCCTTCACACCCTCCTGAATCACTAATGCTATGCATTCTCAATCTAGTGAAACATCTAGTTGAAGACAAGACCTACAGGGCACTATAGACTTGGGAAGTCCATGCTCTGACTTCAGAAAGGAACTACGGCTAACACAAGCTCTGTTGTTTCATAAGAAACCTAAAGCCCTGAAGAGATTAAATTCTTTATAAAGCCAATATGTTGTTTACCATAACGTAAAATTAAAGGAAGAGCATTTCCTGCTGCCACTCTTTATGTCAGCCACTAGCTGACAAAGACTAGAGTCTGAAACCAGATTTATTTGAAAAAGGATATCTTCTCCAATAAGTGTAGACTTAGTGTAGAGAGCAGTCAGTTTCCGGCTGAAGAGAGCGCTTTTATTTTCTCCAGCAGCCTTCAGTGCTGCAGTTTCCATTTGTTTTATTACTCCAACCTACAGCCACACAAAGAAGAAACAAAGTTAGCTCTTTGATAATAAATGACTTTTTTATTATTATAGAAATTTAGTGATCTTTTAAGGTGCACAAAGAGCAAGTGAATCGTTAAAGCTGAGCAGGAATGGCAGAGGCTACTATCAATCCACCTAATGAGGCTGTAAGGGACTGCTTTTCCTTACGCTCCTTCCACTTCCAACTACCCTCTCAACTTCTGACCCTGTGGCTTCTTGTCCTGTTTTGAAACAATTTAGCTAGAGTTCACCAACTTCCAGAGAATGATTGCTGCAATCAACTTAGATTCAACAGTTCTTTTGTCATAATGACAAAAAAAAAAAACCCAAAGGCATCAGCAGAGAACAACAGAATTACAGGGATCAACAACAGGAAGGAAAAGAGAAAAAGTAGTGTTTAAGAGAAGAAAAACAGGGATGTGAGGAAGTATAGAAGAGAAAGAGGTTATATAATACAATATAATACGATGTATAAGTAATGCAATGTATACAAAATAGACTATATAATATACTATATTATATATCATAGTGTATTATAATATCATAATATACTATATATCATAGTATATTATAATATCACAATATACTATGATATTATATATGTAAATTTTAATAAAATGTAATATAAAATACAAAAAAAGTATGGCAAGTTATAATCTAACATGGCAAAACGTAACATATAATCTTTATGAAGTTCAAAGGCCGGATTAAAAAAAATGAGAGAAAGAACTATTCTGGAAAATATAAAGATACTTTACTGTAAAAGGGAGGAAGCTTCAATCTACTTAAATTCCATGATGCCCACAGAATACAGATATTGAAACAAAGGAAAGTTAGCCATTTTATTTACAAAAAAGTATGATAATGAGTTTCTCACTTGGCAGCTGAAATAAGACTCTGACAGAATAAGTG
The DNA here is from genome assembly GCA_025447955.1 of Psilopsiagon aurifrons. NCBI lineage: Eukaryota > Metazoa > Chordata > Aves > Psittaciformes > Psittacidae > Psilopsiagon > Psilopsiagon aurifrons. Next base: position 4,831 of record JAOEHY010002618.1, on the reverse strand, counting down.
CAAATTATTGCAGTGTTATTCTTACTTAACATCATTTAATAAAAGCCAGGATTAACCTTATATCCTTTTGCTACAAGTCGCCGCACGTGGACAAACAGCCTGTGACTTGGTATACTGGCTGTCATAAAGTTATGATCCTGATGACAATATATGTTTAGTTCTTTAGCTGCAATCTGCAAAGTACAGGAAGAAGAGTCAGACAATAATTCAAAAGGCAATACTTAAGCTCATCTCTATGACAACACTGATGCACAACTACAATTAAGAGTGAAATGTCAAAAGGAAAACATTACAAGAAAAAAAAGAAAATAACAGAGAACTGAGCTCCACTACCTTCCTGTCCCAGCATGTCACTAACACAGGCTTCAGTATCACAGACTTCACCTTATGCTTCACCTGACCTTTACCACCATACGGTAAACCACCTATACCACATACACACAGACTCTGCAATACAGCTCAACAACAGGTCAAAGAATTTCCATAATGCTAAGTATGCAGAAAGGAGCTATTTTAACTGCAGTTACAAAGATGGTATTAAGCTAGATAATCAATTATAATATTGAAAAATCTTTATCCAACAACAGTGGAAGCTAAATACTCCATAGAAGAAAAATAACATCATAATAATGTATGATTTCTGTTTGCCCCTCGGCAAAAGGTAGCTGTACACTGATTAGGAAAGCGTTCTTAAGCAGGAACTGCATTCTAACAGTTAACTGTGTACCTGGATAGTATATTTCTGTTGCTGGACTTGAGTGCACCAGCAAACAGGCAGACAAACTACACAGTACAAACCTGATCAGGAAAATTAATTCCCAGAAACTAAGCAAAGTTTCTCCCTGGTCTCAAGTAGGGAAATAAGCACAGATCAAAGGCTGGTAGCAATGACTTTGGGACAGATCACACAAAAAAACCCTCATTACAGACCATTTATGAACTGTCAGTTCTACAGATCAGGCATGTGCAGGTGCCGCATCTGAACATGCATCTGAACATTCCAGCGCCTCATCTTAAGTTCTCAATACACAGGATAGCAAGCATAAGATTACAAAATAACAAATGCTATTTTAGTAAAAAGTGTATGCAGAATGGATAGTCTTCAATTTAAGCATGCAGAGATTTTTCATCTTGATTTCAAGTACTAAAAAAACCCCACAAAATTTACGCCTCTAAAACACATTCCTTCTTGAGGTAGCCACAGAAGTAGCACAACACTAACACAATGCAAGTACCTTTCCATAATCCTGACAAAAAATTACCTCTGCATCTTCTCCAAAGAAGCGGTATTTGTATCCACACTCCACGCATAAAACAGCATCTTTATTCTGTTTCTTCATTTCTAGGAACTGAAGCTCTAGTGGAGTGTAAATGCTTTTGGTTCTCTTATTAAGATTTGCATCTGAAGTATTCTGAGTATTTTCATAAGACTTAAAAGATGCAGAGAACTGACTAAGGTCACAGCGTAACTCCTCCTGTAGATGGAAAAATAGAGTTAGGAATTATTAAATAAATCAATTGCCCCTGCAGACCTCGGCTCATATTGACCATAGAGCTAAAGACTGTTCTTGCATTAAAAAGCCCCAAGAACTTCAGCTAAAGTAGGATATACAGAATACAGTTTATCTGGATTTAAAAGGAATTAAAAAATCATGAAGTCGAAGATCTTGCTTCACAGCCCTCCTCACACATCTCAGCTGAAATCAGATCTCTACTGTATCATGAGCTCTCAAAACTCAGATCAAGAGACATGCAGGCTGCAAAGACTGGGCAGTCTAAACTGGCCAGATATAAAAATAAAGATGAATTACCACTCCAATTTACAGATGAGAAACTGCAGAGAAATCAATAACATTCCAAAAATTCATGGTAAATCAAGAAATAAACCAATTTCAAAACAAGCCTCAGTTCACTTTCAAGCTCCAAAACGGTATTTCTTCTCCAGTCTGCCCTTTCTACGTAAGCTCTCCAGACCTCCCAAAAGAATTTATTCTGAAACAGAAAATCTGTATCAGTTTCTAAAACTCTTAAGAGTTAAGGCTTTGAGACCCCTGCCTCTGTGGTTTACTATTTACAGTAACATTATGTAGCCTATGCTAGACAAGCAACTTCAGCTCTGTGACTTTCTTTTGCTCTGTAGAGTAAGCAGGGTGGTGGATTCAGCCTTTTGGAACAACACTGATAAGCTGCTCTTCACTTACAGCAAAGTTCCTCCTCACATTTATCACACTATCAAGTACAGATAAAATTGGTTAAAAATAAAGTAAAAGACAAAGATAACACCCTCCACAAGTTTAGTATGACCTTGTCTCTTTTTACAGAGAAAATTACTGTAACAAAGCATGTGAAATAAGGTCATGAAAGAAAGTAAAAGAAGTAAAAACACACATGAAAGCTGAATTGTTGAGATGGTAGCAAGTTAGTAGCTGAAGGGATTTTGAAGAAAATTACTGACACAAAAAAGTTCTAACTCTTAAGAAAAAAGCAAGACACAAGCACGAAGATAAGTAGCTCCAAGAAAGGCAGGCCAGCCCCTCTCCACCTGACTGCCTGGGCAGCAAAGGCTCAGTAGGTGTCCTTTAGAGAAAGATGATAGCAATACTTTGTCAAGTAAGTCATGAGTCCTCGCTATCTACTGAGTATGCTAAGAAATAACTGCTCTTTACTTCACATACATCTTGCTTGCAGAGTCTCTCTGCACATGGTTAAAGCTCACCTTCCTTGTGCTCTAGGAAGTGAGTTAACAGCTGCTAATCCCACAGACAACCTGTGATTGACTGGATCCAAATGCTATTTGGCCACAACCATCAAGCATAAATATACATAGTGGCAATACTGCTATAAAAAGCACAACAGTACCAGTGCACTGGAAACCAACTTTGTAATAGGAAGGCAGAAACACTGCATAGCTGATACACAGATTAACAACCATACCTGTTCAAAGATAAGAGAAACCTGCAGAAACAACAATCTTAGGCCCACAGGTTGGTGGAAGGAATGTTGTACATGCCTTTGCTCACCAAACATGCACTTCCATCGTGGTTACTGTAATACACACATTTTTAGCTAACAACTTATGCCAGGCATATGCTGTCTCCAATTCACAGCAGAAAGTCACTAAATACTTCCCCATGCATGTTTCACAAACATGCACATATAAAACACATAGTTTCAGCATCTAGAACTGGTTTTCAAACATCTGTGAGACATGCTAAAGTATGACTTATAGATTAAACTAGCAGAGGCAACATCTGGTGTAACTGCACGGACAAAGGGTCAGAAACTAGGAAGTTCCAGACAGTCAAGGGTTTTAAGAAGAGGGACACAGAAGGAGTCAGTTTCCTGTGTTTTCCAACTGATCATATGATCATACCTACAATCTCAATTCCTCATCACAACAGAAATCTCTTGCCACAAGAAAGAGATCTATGTTTTGATCTTACATTCACACAACTCAGACACTTAGCTTAAGGTCATGACCTCCACACAGGGAATGTCAAACCAATTATACCACCTTTCATACAACCACAATCCTCCAAAAAGATACAAAGCTTTGTTAAAGAACAGCTGAGTCACAAGGCACCACCACCAGACAGCTATGAGATGCCTTTCAGGACCTTCAGGTACTTCAAAGTGAAGTACTTCAATACTTCAAACTTAGCAAGCTGACCCCCAGGCCAACCAATTAATTATGTTAATTAGCCCCATAATTAGGAGAAGCAAGTACTATTATACTCTTATCAACTTCTAACATAATAATTTTTCATGGGAGCCATCCATATTTTCTGCAGATGAAAAAAAAAACCAGTGGTATCTTTAGTAGTTAGATTTATCAGCAACTGTATCAAGATACATCTCAGTAGTAATTCTACACCATACTTTTGCAAAGAAAGCCTGCTTGGAATTTTACAGTTCTGTATCAAAACTGACAGAGCTCAAAGAAGGCCAAGCTAAAGGGCACACTGAATATCTGCTGTCACAATATTATGGGCTCACTTACACTTACAAGATACACTGCCAGTGGTGCTGCTCTCTCCTGCTGTTTTCTTCAGCGGCATCATTGAAGAGCTGTAAGAGGCATCCAGCTCACTATGCTAGAAGTTCCAAGAAAATATCCATACAGAAACACTGGCCTATTAGGCACTGCTGCACTATTTCATGACCAAAAGGCAAAGGATATTTTGTGTCAAAACCTGCCTTTTTAAACCATAAAAGTAATCTGCACAGCACTGGACCAGAGCTCTACGTACCTTCTGAGCAACCTTTGGGCTACTGTCCCAAGACTGAAGAGGGTTTTTCAGTTCTGAACTTTTTCCAGTAATACTGGGACATTTTTCCAAACTCAGAGATTCTTTCTTCTGAAAACTATCCTCCTGGAATCTGTTACTTTGCTGGTCTGAATCACTGCAGAATTCTCTCAGTCTGCCTAGAGTTTGCAAACATATACGGGGCTTTTCACACTTCAGAGGTTCTTTTTCAGTAAAAAAGAAAGGAACAAAAACATATTAGCAACTTATTTTCTAAAACACAGCATCTATTAGAATGACATCAGTAAGCAGAAAAAAATATCATCTTGCTGTATCACTCACTTCCCTACAATCCCTCTGTCATGGGTTCAGCAGTAGCAGTCATTTTTCTCCTTCTTAGTAGCTGGTGCAGCACTGTATTTTTGACTTATGGCCTGGGAACAGCACTGATAACACCAATGTTTTTACTTATGGTGTAGTGATGTTTGGTCTGGACAAGGACTTTTGGAGCCTCATGCTCTGCCAGGGAGGAGGGGGAGCCGGGAAGAAGCAGAGACAGGACACCTGACCCAAACTGACCAAAG